>PYWC01000055.1:1230254-1251182 GCA_003182015.1 Tuber magnatum
GGCGATGGAAGGTATAGGAGTTGCAACTGAAGGTGTCGCCGGAGGGATGATAGGAGCAGGGGTCGGTCAAGGTGTAGGGTCAGGTGTATCTGGTGCCATAATACCCTGCGGCTTGGACGTCCTCTTTCTTATTCGACATCCATCCGTTGGCCCCACCATTGGGCTGCGCAACCGACTGCGGGCAATTGAAAGGGGGACCGACAGGGAGCCGGTAGATGCGCTTGAGAAGGATGAGGTAAAGCTATAGCCGTCACCTCTCAGGCTTTCGAACATTTGTATGCCGCTTGGGCTCCAATACGCCCTCCATTTGTCGTCTCTGACTCTCATCGCCAATTCCATGCCGGAGTTCTCGGGCTTGGTATGGACGAGTGGGAGTGGGGGCACTGCCTCTAACATCAGTACGTCATTCTCAGCATCAATACTATACCCACCCTCGAAAGCCTTGCCCCAAGCAGTCATCCAAGTCTTCGATGCTTGCTGATCACTTATCCTCTGCAGGTATGCCTCTGGCTGGACTTTCATCCATTCCACCGCTGCCGTAGCAATCTTTGTTTGGAACACCTGCTGCTGCTGGTTGTTCCAGTTCTGCAGTTCCCTCTTGGCTTCCTCAATCGACTTGGCTGCTCCGCGGAGGATGTAAGGTTCCACAAATTCGCGGGAGAACTCGCTAAAGGGAACTCCGTGCGGTGGGGGAGTGAACATGTTATCCACTAGGGTAGGGTCTTGAAAAGATGAGAGTGCCGCGGCGTGATGGTCGGTAATCAGGAGGTCAAGACATTGAGCAGATAACTGAACAGGAGCGGCCTCCGGGAGCAACTGGTGGCCGTCCCAGTCGATACCGCAAACATCCACAAAAACCGATGCACGAAACGTGTTGGCGGTGTTCTCGTCAAGGTCAAGGTCTGAATCCCCGTAGTATTCCATTCTGGTTCGAAGTTCGGTACTAGCTATTGCGCTTTCCACCCTGGGCTACTTGGTCTAGACAAGAGTACCAGTATTCACGCAAGGTGAGTGCCGAAGGTCGGAAACAATTAACCAAGAGAGGAGTTAGGTGAGGAGCTCGCTTAACGATATACTGTAATGGGTGCACTTCTAGGAACATGGATCCCAAGGTTCCGACCCCACCAAACAAGTTCAAACTTATCGCCAAAAGGTCACACAGATGTAAGAGTAAAGTAGATGGTAAAACTTAATATTGTTAAGCCTGATGCATCACTCAATTAAGGACTCAAGAGGATTGATTGTTGGAGTAGGAGAGTTCTCGCATAGGCTTTTTTGGTAGTTTTTTATCTTATGCCAGAAACTCTCCCATCGGTTTACTTCAACTATTTGAGTACACCCTTCTCCCCTAAGGGTGGTCCGACACGTCTCCTGGCACACCCTTTGGACATGCATGTGCCGAAACACTGTAGTCGGCATTCACCTTATGTGGTTATCGTTTCTCCGGCGCATTTCCATTTTCCCCGCCGCAGTGAAAACTTCTGCGTATCGGTGTCTTGCCAGTGGCTAACAGTCATGACACCTCATGAACTAGACTATCTATGACACCCTTTCCATATGCATTGATCCCTACTTGACTCCGGAGGCTACCGTGAGTGGGTTGTCTAGTTATTCTTTTACAGGTCGCGGGCTTTCCGTGTCTTCCGCAGGGCTTGATAGTCCGGGAGTGATGCAATGGGCGCTACCCATGACCACTACCTCGGATCTACATTTCCTGTGGTAGGAATCATGCTTATTGTGTCTCTGCACTGCCCTTTCAGAGCCTATAGTGTTGGGAGCACATTCGGGCTTGGTAGGTGTAAAACTCTCCCAGTCGGCCCGGCACCACACGGGACTACCTTCGGGACCCCCACGGTTAACACCCGTTGACTCCGCCAGTGCCGGTCCGGTTTACTCCGAACAACTTGGAGGAGATACTCCACCTTCCACCCTATGCCCCCTTCTATATCCTGCGAACAGTTTACAGTCGACTGGACGATAGCGACGTATGCGGTGTTGCAAGCATGTCTCCAAAGATTCCTCTTTGCTAGACTGCACACAACTACACAACCGTTTGCCCATGATGTCCGGGTCTCAAGGCGGGGCCGGAGGGGTATGATGGGAATAATGTCGTCAATTTACAGCTTCCTCGAAGCTATGTAGCTCGCCCAATAGCATCCTCCGGAACCCCCGATTCCAGTATCATGCATGGCTTCGCGTGACCAACATTCCAGTCAATTTTCCCATACCCCGCAAGGGACTTCGTATTGCAAGGTAGGGTAACTCGGGACTCTGGGCAGGGTAACCCAAGACCCAAGCCCGGGTAACCTGATCCCGAGAGTAGGGTAACCTTGTCTAGCGGCCAAGTTAACTTTTCCCTATTACCCTGCCTATCCCGCCACTAGTGATAGAACTTTCTGACCTGTCTTCGGTTACCCGGCCTGGCTGTGCAACTGCCAGTTCATAAGTCCCTAAGTACGCTGACCAGCCAATTCTGTTGATTCTCGGAGCCCGGGCCACCGGGTCTCCATAGGTCCAGTACTTACTTGCCTGGCGGTTTTTATCAGTTCGCCTCCTGGCTACCTGTATGGGTATACGTTCCGTTTCCCATAGCTCATGTATGCTGGGTCGTTACAGCCAGCCAACCTTTCTTCCTTCTTTTGCCACTCCCTGGGGGATGGCCGAGAGGTCAACTGCTCTGCAATTCATGGGATCGCTGCCTACCTTGGTGATCCCACCAGCACTGCTGCTCTTCGCTCCAATCAGTTTTACGAGTGCTGCGAAAGCCAGTCAAATCAGGGAAAGAGTTGGCATCATCACCATCCGAACCGTCATGGTCCGAGTTCCCTGGATCATTACAGACACCTACTGTACTACCTCCAGGTGCCAAATTTCAGTCTCCACCAACTCCAATCTTTCCACCTTGTGGTTGCCATGGTCTATCATACATATCAAACTGTTCCTCCAGCACATCTGGATTCCCATCCTCAGGTGGGTTAGACCATAATAGTACCAATACCAATGGTGGAATGGGGAATCGCCCTCCCTCTGGAGTTGGGTTAGAAGCGCCCTGGGTTGCCTTCAGATATTTTTGACGCTCTGGGCAACCAAGTGGTTGCATTGGTGGGCCGATATGCCTCCCTGATCCACAGTACATACATGTTGGTTCTCCATCCCCTTCGTTTTACCCTCTTCGATGCTTTACGCAGGTCCATGGTTCCGTCCTGCACCCATTTAGGTCATAACGAATCTACCCCATGCAGGTTACCTTCAATTTGTAGCCTGACCGACAGAACTTGCCTTGACTATCCAACTCGCCACTTGGGATGGTGGGGAGCCCAAATGGAAGAGTTGGTTTTGAGTAGGCAGAGGCAATCACCAGCGCCCAAGGAACAGGATGGGCAGGTGTCCCGAGTTGTGGGATTGAAGATCCCAACAATCGAGCCGTGGCTTGTCACTGTTGCTGATGCCATACTAGTTCAGAAAATGAAGCTGACATGGCCTACAGAGGCTGCAACTTCGGGGTAACTGACAATGGAGGTGGGAAGGTTGGGGTTGGAGAGGGGTCAGGGACGGGTAATGGAACTGGTAGAGGTGTGGGTCTTAGGTAGGCTATGGGAGGTATAGGAGTTGCAACAGACAGTGTCCATGGTAGGATGATAGGAGAAGGGTTTGGACCAGGCATTGGGTCAGGTATAACTGGTGCTGTAGTCTTTATCTTTGAGGCTTTCCAACATCCGTGTACCAACCAGGCTTAGGTGTCTCCTCGATTGTATGTACCTGGCTCTAATGGCCATTTCCATCCGCAAATTCACGGGTTTGGTATGGATGAGTAGAAGTGTGGGCACAGACCCCCTCATCTGCACGTCATTCTTAGTATCGATACTATACCCGCCTTCACAGACCTTGGTCAATACCGCCATACAATCTTTTAATACTTGCAGGTCTTTCAGCATCTGCAGTTATGCCTTCTGCAGGACTTCCATCCATTCCGCTGGTATTGTAGTAATCTGTTTCCAGAACTGCTGGTGCTGCGATCGGTTCCAGTTTATCATTTCCCACTTTGCTGCATCGATCAACTTGGCTGCCACGCAAACGAGGCAAGGTTCAACAAGTGGGGGCGAGAATTGCACAAAGGGGACAACTCACAGCATGGGAGGGCCCATGTTGTAGAGAAGGGTAGAATCTTGGAAAAATGCACCGGGTGCAGCGCAAGGGTCTGTAATCATAAAATAAACAAATTCATCATGTAACGGAACAGGGGGGCTTCCAAAAACAAATTGTGACCATCCCATTCGATACAGTAAACATCGGTGGAAACCAGTAACCAAAAAGTGCTGGTGGCATTTTCAGGAAGATCAAGGTCTGAACCCGGGTTGGATTATATTGGGATGCGAAGTTCTGTACAAGCCATTGCCCTTTCGACGCTGAGCTACTTGTTGTAGGCCAGGTTAGCAGTATTCATGCAAGGTCAGTGTGAAAGGTCAATATACAATTGATTAGGAGCGGAGTTAAGCGAGAAGGTTGCTTAACAATATACTGTAGCATGGGCACTCCTACAAAGATGGATCACAAGGTTACGACTGTATATCGAACAACTTCAAACTTATAGCCCAAGGTTCACCAAGAGGTGAGAGTGAAGTAAACTGCAAAACTTAATATTGTCAAGCCTGATACTTCACTCAATCAAGAACTCAAGAGGGTGATTGTCAAAGTAGGAGAGTTCTCAGATAGACTTCCCAATAGTTTTATCTTTTGCCAGCAACTTCGCTACCAGTTTACTCCAACTATGCAAGCAGACCCATCTCTGCTAAGGGTGGTCCAACACATCTCCTGGTCCACCCTTCAGGCACGTATGTGTTGACACACTCTGGTCAGCATACGCCCAATGCAGTTATCATTTGTGCAGTGCGCCTCTGGACGTGTTCAGGCCAGGCCCTAGTGACGTAGCAGTATGATAGGAGCAGATGGCTTCGGGATCAACACGAAGCGAGCGCTGTTTGCTAAAGGAGGCTTTGAACGGGGTGTAATAGGAGATCAAAGAAGTAAGCGTTCAAGCAAGTATATTTAAGAATACTGTCTGTCGAAGTCTGCTGTTTCCATCGCGGGAATTAGCGGTCTTTAAATACAGCATATCGCTTATCTCCTGTATGAGCGATATTGCAAAACATTGTGTGTATCAACCGATAGGACATGAAACAATACAAGTATCAAATGATACTATGAAACTAAACATAAAACAATGTGTGTATCAACTGATAGCACACGAAACAATACCGGTATCAAACGATACTATGAAACCAAACATACAACAATGTGTGTATCAACCGATAGCACATGAAACAATACAAGTATCAAACGATACTGTGAAACCAAACATAAAATCCTAGTAACCCGTACCGGTTACACTTGCAAAATAAAATAACAATTTCACCAAAACAAGACAAATCCAAGGAAGTCCCAATGCGCTCCTAACGGCTGGTAGTCCTGCTATTCTCCGGATAGGATCCATCCTCATCATCATCGCTATCGTGCAGCAATCTCAAGTCGTCCTGCAACCTGTATTCCACACCTTCCAACCATGTTTCCAAGCACTCCCCACATGGCGCTCCGCGCACAAAGAAACCAGACTCCCAATAATGTGGCAGGTCCACAAACTTCCAAACTATCCAGTCCTCCTATTCCTCCGTCTCGACATCGATCCGTCGGCAATCCTCGCACTGATCCATGTAGAAAGTCTTGCAGTATGCGTCTTCGGGAATGATTTCTCGGTAAAGTAGGCACCCCAATATGAGGTCTCGTCCCTTGATGCTGACTTCTGCGCAGGTCGACATTTTGGTTTTTCTTTCTCGCGTAAGGGTAAATTTGTAATATGGTAAGAATTTTGTAAGGGTTAAAGGTTTGGAGGTTGGATAGGGTGGTTTGTTTTCTTCGATGGTTTAGGGGGCTGTTGGGTGGTATTTATGTTTTGGTGGTGACCTCGCTTAGGGGTTGGCCTCGCTTTGGTGTTGGCCTCGCTTAGGTCTTCGTAGGAACGGGGTTGTTGCTTAATTTCGGTTTCTTCCGTCTCCATGCAACCATCACATTTTTCCGTGCTCAGGTAGTAGCCACTACCAAAGCGGAAAACATCTGACACTGATTCTCACCACATTCGTCCCATCGATTCTGTTGTTATTTCTAAGCATTTGTTGCAGATGTGTATGAATAGTCGGTGTGTAAGGTATCGTCTAGGGAAAATATCACGGTTCACCAATAGTCCCATTAGCTGATGGCGCAGTCTCCAAGGTACTTGCTCATAGTTTGACATCGTAAGGCTGTTGGATGGAGTGTTCTTCCTTTTCGCTAGTGCCAGTACTCCGCCTCGGCCAGCCGGGCTAGGTATGCCGCTTTATCTTCCATGAACCCGATTCTCATCTTCGCTGCTTTCGAAATCTCTTTCACAGTGGGCTGACCAAAATCCGTCCTCTATCCCTTGGTCTGTGTCTGGGCCCAGGTGTTGGATTTCTGGTAGGGTTGGACTCCACGCCACCGTCACATGGGTTATTGTAGGGGGTAGCTCGTCCTCTGGTTTGTTGTCTTCCCACCATTGATTAACCGCTTCCATCGCATTTTCCAATCCCTCAAGGGGTTCGCAGCTATTTTCTGTTTCCGGGTACCCCACCCATTTCACTAGAAATTGGTCGCGGTCATATCGTCTTCCGTGGTCTCGTATCGTCTCCACCTCCCATTCTGGTTTTTCCTTTACCACGATTAGCGTTGGTTTTGCGTGGCTCCTGGCAGGGAAGGAGACATCATCGTTCAGACAGTATTTTTTCACCGTAGAAGCATGAAATGTTCCTTCTCGGTTTCTGTACATTCTGCCATCCATTTCTGCCGTGTAATTTTGTCTATGCTCATAGTATCCAATTATCTTGAAAGGTCCACCACAACGTGGTTGCAATTTCTTGCTGCATCCTGATTCCGTTGCGAATAAACTTCCGTATACCTATAACAAGTTTCCCTTCCCTATCGGTGTATGGTGTCTGCGTCATTTCGCTGCCGTTTTCGTGCTTCTAAACCGTGCCATTTTGATTGTATTGAATACCGCGTTCCGGATTGCTTGGTGCCTGTTTAATAATTCGTTGGCGGCCGGTACTGCGGAGTTCTTGAAGTTTGTTAGGGGCAGTAGTGGGTAATTCTGTCCGAAGATGCCTTTATATGGTGACATGCCGAGAGTTTCTGACCATTCCGCATTCAGGTATGCTGCTGTCTCTGGTATGGCATCAAACCAATTGTTTTGTCTGGCGTTGACTAGGTTTCAGAGACCTGTCTTCAATTCTGGAATTTTCCTTTCGACCTGTTCATTGGTTTCGTGATGGCCTGGTGCCGCCTTGATGTGTTCAATGCCTAAAAATAAAAAATGTTGTCTCCACACATGAAATTCAAACCTTGGGTCCGCATCGCTCACTAGAGATGTTGGGTAGCCATGGGGTGTAAATATTTTGTTGCGTAGCAGTTCCCAGGTTGCTATCGCTGTTACTTGCTTCGATGTAGGTATAAGCCACGTGAATCCTGAAAACCAATCCATCGCAACCAGAATCGTATCGTATCCCTATGAATTGTGGAAGGGTCCTGCAAAATCAACGGCTATTGATTCGAAGATTTCTGATGGCAGGGTAATTGTTTGGGCCTTTCCTTCAGGCAATTTTGTAGGTTCCTTAATCACCTGGCATGTGTGGCACTGGGCTACATACTCTCGCAAGTCTTTCCGCATTTCAGGCCAAAATAGGTACTCTGTTGTGTACCGTAAGTTTCGTTCAACACTGTGTTGGCCCTTGTTGTGAATTTCGCTAATAAGGTATTCTCTTAACGTCGTGTTTCCGTATGTGGGGCCTTTCGGGATATACAGGCAGTCTTCTCTGTATCTGGTTTTTGCGTATAGATTTCCGTTTGCCACCTTGTAAGAGGACAAGTCTCCTGCGGAGTCCTCATTCTCGTTTACCATCTTCGTAATTGGTTCTTTCCGGTATGCTGCTACCATGTGTGCTCGGAACGTTCTGATCATTTCATTGACTGCCTGTAAGGTGTCGCGTTCGTCTTCTATTTGGCTTCCTCTGGTTGTCTCAGGTATGTCATGCTCCGCGTTGTCTTCTAAGACATCGCAAAGCCCGCGCCGGTATTCTGTCACCGTCAGGGGCATTACCGAGACTATTGTCGCATTGGTAAGGCTTTCTAGCCGTTCCGCTCGCCTAATGGGTGTTGGGCTATCAGGTCCTGGCATTCGGAATGCCGCTATTGTCACGGTCGTAAGGTTTTCTATTGGTTCTGGCTCCTGCATCTGGAATCCCGGGGCTTCCGCGCTTAGCAGTACCAGAATTGCATAAGACCTGGAGGTTGGCTGGGCAAGGGTGGACGGCCCTTCTCCTGCACTAACTGGTCTTCTGCTGGTCGTTTGTTACCACTCCGAGTCATTAATTTCGGGCGACTCCGCAGGGTTCGGGTCGATTTCCGTACTTGGGGGACTCGGTCCTTCACTAGGTGGGTAAGGGGTCGATTTTCCCCGTCGTCTAGGATGGTTCTTTGTAAATTTGATCTCGCTTTGATGATATGGGCAATTATCCACGTAACAGTGTAAGTGGTGTAGGGCGCTATGTTGGAGTTCTTCGGGTGGGGTACTTCGCAGGGTACACTTGTCACCCCAATCGTTTCCTGCAGTAATTGAGCAGGGGCTTTCGGGGGGTACAGGGGGCTCTTTGGGGTACTCCGTATAGGAGAAAGGAGGGGAAGTAGGGGCGAGCTCCTGCCCGTGCTCTATTGTGTTTGGTTCTTGCTCGTAGACCGTATTATCCGAGATGTCATCCAATTCTTTCGTATGATCGTGGACATAGAGTGGATTCCAGTCTGGTTCTCCTTCATATATCCGGCAAAGGGCATCAGCTAAATAGTTCGTGCTTCCCGGTGCGTAGACCATCTTTGTGTCGTATTTTCCCCAGGCACTTAGCCATCTCACCTGTTTCCTGCTAGGGTTCTTGGCCATTCGCAGGTGTGATAAGGGTTGGTGGTCTGTAACTATTGTGAAGGAATTTCCCATTAGTACATTGTGGAATCGATTAAGCGCTTCCACTATCGCTAAGGCCTCTTTATCGGTGGTCCCATAGTTGATCTGAGCATTGGTGAACTTCCTGCTCTGTAGCGTGGCTGGTCGTGCCATCTCACAAGTGGGTCCTCGTCCCACCCATGCTCCAACTCCTAAATCTGAGGAGTCCGTAACTAACCAAATTGGTTCCATGTTTCGTATGTCTATTGGTCGCATGACTTGGTGGTTGAGTATCCGTTTCCGGACCATCTCGAGTGCGGTCTCGTGGGTTGTTCTCCATACGAATTCGGCGTTTCCCGTTAAGTCGGTTAGTGGTGCCATCAACGTAGCGTGGTGTGGAACAAACTGAGCCACATAGTTCACTATTCCTAGGAATCATTGCAATTCCTGCTTGTTTTTTGGTGTTTCCCATTCTGCAATGGATGATATTTTCTGGGGGGAAGCATGGATTCCCTCGTTGTCCACTTTGTGTCCCAATACTTCCAGCTTATCTGTAAACAGTACTGACTTCTTTTTGCTCGGAAAGAATTTTCCCTTCCTGAGTCGCTCAGATACTTGGCGTATGTGTTTCTCGTATTGTTCTGATGTGTCTGACAATATGAGGATGTCATCAATGTATACCCATACAAAGTGATGTCAATATTCGCTTTGGAGGTCCTCCATTATTCGCATAAATGTTGCTGGTGCATTCATGTCTCCTTGGAGCATAACCTTGCTCACAAAGGCTCCGAATGGGGTTTTGCATGAGTTGAACTTAACACTGTCCTTCCCCACATGTGTCTGGAAGTATGCATCGCTTAGGGCGATCTTACTCCTGAATTTTGCTCGCCTTATTCTGTTGAGGATCTGCTGTGGATTTGGAATTGAAGGGCTGTCCATGACCGTGTTATTATTTCTCACTTTCAGATCTACCAGGGGGCCGATCCTTCCATCTGATTTGGGTTGTACAAACATAGGAGCCACACCGGGAACTTCCTGTCGTACAATTACTCCACTTTGTAATTTCTCGTTTATCCAGTTCATGAGTTGTTCTTTGTAGGCTTCTGGGATTGAGTATGTTGGTTGGTTTCGTAGCTCGGTTGGATCCTTTAGCCGAATGTGGTGGTTAATCTTACGCACTGGGGGTAGCGTTTCAGGAACCTTGTCCGGGAATACATCCCTGTATTCTTCCAACAATGTTTTGGAGGTGGCGTCTGACACAGCGGCTTGGATTTCCCCGCTTGTTGGTTTGCATAGCACCCGTAATCTGTCATCTGAGAATTCCACTGCTGTGTCCCGACACCTAATCACAGCATTATGTCTTTTCAGGAAGGGCATTCCAATCTGGGCGTCGTATTTCGCCACGTTCCCTGCCAACATCTGCTGATTTGTCCATTTCTTTTTCCCGATTCCCGTAGTCAGTCCACATTTCTTGTGGCTTGAGGAGCGGGATCCATTCATAGCCATATTGACTGTTGTTGGTCGGGGTAGAGGTGCTGTTGGGATTCCATGGGTGGAGATCAAGGTGGCGCTAATTGTGTCGCAGCCGATTGTTTCCGTGTCAAATAGTACCTTTGCTGGGTGGCCTTCTATGTAAATTGTTCCCTCAAGACCATTACCGAGTTTGATTGCTAGTGTTGGTTGTGTTCGCAGGCTTTCCATTTCCGCTAAGTTAATTTCCACTTCATCGTATTCAGTTGCTTCCATGTGATTTGTGCTTGTCTCTCGCTTAGCGGCCTTTCCTTTTCCCCTTTTGGAATAGGAATCCTTTGCGTAGTGCCCCTTTTTCCCGCATTCAAAACACGCGTCTTCCTCACGCCGGTTCTGTTTCTTGTCCTTCTTGTCCTTGCGGTATGGTTTATCCTTCTTCATATTGTCCCACGATGATGATCCTTTGCTATTCTTTTGCTGTGGCACATGGGTTCGGTAAACCCCAGTTTCATACAGGATAGCATCCTGCCATTCGGCCCGCTTGACTATCGTATCAAAGGAATCATCATCCTCCTCCATGGGTTCTACCTCCTGACATAGTCTGGGGTGCATTGCTTCATACAATCTTTGCTTCAGCGTATACTGAGACACGGTTCCTCTAGGCAATCGTCCATGATACATCAAGAGATCCGTCGTGGCCAGGGTTATTCTTTCTGTTTTGCTATTTCTTACTTGCTGGATGTCCTTGAACCTTTTGTATAGTTCTTCCGTGTTTCGTGAGGATTGGAATCTTTCTCTTAAGTACTTTATCAGGGTCGTTCCTCGGATTTTTTCCCCACTCTCATAGTGGTTCATTGCTTGGTGGTAACCTTCCGCTGCCTTCCCAGTACAGAAGCTGCCGAAGTATGCTCCGCTTCCTTCCTTGGTTTTGTCCACTCCGTGTAGGGTAAGGGATTGCGAAGTTGTCATAACCCACCGGTCAAGTACCTCAGGTTTTAGGTCGCCCTTTTCACCCTAGAACGATGCTGGTAGTGGGAGTTTGATTTTAGGTCCTGCTCGCCCAGCGGATTCACCTTCAGACATATCGTGTTCGGATTCCTCGTTACTCGAGTTGTTGCCTGAGGAGCGATCTGGATCTTCGCTAGAGTTATCGTCCGATGGCTGCTCTGCTACTGAGTGATCTGATCCTGCTTCTTCGCTTTCTTCCTTCTTAGGTGTCCCGATAGGTATGCTGTCTTTCTTTGGTGGTTGCGCCGGTCCCTTTCCTTCACTGGGGCTGATGGGAAATAGCCCAGGAAGTGTGGTTGCTGCCTTCACTTATTCGTCAGTCGACTCACTGAAGGGCTGCTTGGCCAAGTCTCGCGCTAGTTGTTGTTCTGCTTCGTAGATCAAAAATTCGCTCTTTGGCCCTATCCATTTCTTGGGTTGCCTTTTGTTGGTAAGGCGTTCACGTGGGACCTGCTTCCCACTTTGAGTCTGTAATGACTCAATCGTGTCATTTTGGCAGAGCCGAACTTCTCGTGGTTCTGCCGCTCCCCGATGCTAGCTTCGCTTATTGGACTTTTCGTAGGTTGATCAGACCAGGTCCCTGCAGGTTTCTTAACCCCTTGCGAAGGTTAAAAAAATGTGACGTGTTCGGGCCAGGCCCTAGTCACGTGGTGGTACGATAGGAGCAGATGGCTTCATGATCAACACGCAGCGAGTGCTGCTTGCTAAGAGAGGCTTCGAACAGCCTGTAATAGGAGATCAAAGAAGTAACCGTTAAACCAAGTATATTTAAGAATACTGTCTGTCGAAGTCTGCTGCTTCCATCGCGGGAATCAGCGGTCTTTAAATACAGCATATCGCTTATCTCCAGTATGAGCGATATTGCGAAAACATGGTGCGTATTAACCGATAGCACACGAAACAATACAAGTATTAAACGATACTATGAAACCAAACATAAAACAATGTGTGTATCAACCGATAGCACACGAAACAATACAAGTATGAAACGATACTGTGAAACCAAACATAAAATCCTAGTAACCCGTACCAGTTACAATCTCCACTATACCTGCCAGACTGAAAACCTCTTTGTACGGCTACCTTGCCAGTGGCTAATAGTCAGGACAACCTTATGAACTGCACTATCGATGACACTATTCTGATATGCGTTGATCTCTAGGCAACCCCCGAAGTTGGCATGAGAGGCATCTCTATCTACTATTGCTGATTCTTGGGCTTTCTGCATTTTCCACCAGATGCAATGGTCTGGTACTGACCAGATAGGCCCTACCCATGACCACTATTTCGGATCCATCTCACCTGCAGTAGGAATAATGCTTTTAGTCTCTCTGTAGCTCCCTTACAGAGCCTATGGTGTTGGGAACAGGTGCGGGCTTGGTAGGTGGAAAACCCTCCTGGTTGCCCTAGCGGCACACAGCACAGCTTTTGGGACCCCCATTGTTATCTCTCATTAACTCTGTCAGCTTTGATTCACCTTACTCTGAACAGCTTGGAGGAGTTACTTCACCTGCAACCCTGTGGCCCCTTATATACGCGACAAACACACTGCGGCCAATCAGACGTCAGGGACGTATATGGCGTTGCAAGTAGGTCTTCAAAGATTCCGCTTTGCTAGATCGCGTACAACTACACAACCATTTCCCCATGAGGTCCAGGCCTCTAGCCGGGGCCAGAGGCGCATGATAGCAATAATGTCTCCGATTCACATCTTCTTGGGCGCTGTGCAGCTCGCCCAATAGCATCCTCCCGAACCCCAGATTCCAGTATTATATGCAGGTTCCTGTAACAAATAATGCTGTCCTTTTTTCCAAACTCTCTGTTAGATGTCGTACTGGACGGTCTGGTAGCTCAGGACTTTAGACAGTGTAATCCGAGCCCCATGCTAGGGTAACCTGATCCTGAGGGTAGGGTAACCATGTCCGGTGGACAAGATAACTTTACCCTATTACCCTGTCTATTCTATCACCGGAGATGGATATTTGTATCCTTTCTCCAGTCACCCAGCTAGGTAGCGTAACTGCCGCTTCAGTGGTCCCTAAGTATGCTGACATTACTCCTGGATGTAGCCAAGTATCTAACTACCATACCAGACACAACTGTGCATGTCGGAGCCTGGTCCATTGGTGCTCTGTGGGTCACATTTCTACTTACCTGCGGGTTCCTACCTGTGGGCCTAATAGCTGTCTGCATTGATCTTGGTTCCAGCTGCCACCACTCATGTATACGGGGTCATTACTCCTTGTTTCTTCTTCTTACTACCAGAATCTGGAGGCCCGACCCGGACCCCTGGGACCTTGTCCCTGACCTGCCATTGTCTTGACATAAACCTGTCTTCTTTGTATACCTGTATCGATCTCTTATTCTACCCACTATGTGGTACTTCAGACAATCTACCCTTGGCCCTCCTTGGACCCTACCTATTACACCAGGTTGCATCTATGAGGTGCCAACCCATAGCACACTAAGCGCAGGTAATGCTCATACGAGGTACCCGTTGAACCCTTCTCGCAGCTTAAGTACTGTGCCAGACTGTCCAATAACCAGTGGGACAACTGGACCTAGAACCTGCAATACAACAATCTTACTCACCTGTGAAACAACTTCCTCTAGAATATAAGGCTACCTGCACCTACCTAGGTACCTGCCAACCAACAGTTACAACAAGAACAACTACAGGCTGCAACCAATGACCTCCACACCCTCCAGCTTGAAGATGAAGTGCAACTGGGGCCACATGAGGAAGATGGATCCCACAGTTGCGACCGTATCAAAGAACTTCAATCTTATTGCTAAAAGTTAACACCAATGTGAGAGTAAAGTAAACTGCAAAACCTAGTATCATTAAGCTGGACGCTTTACTCAATTAAGGTCTCCAGACAATTGACAGTTGGAGTAGGAGAGTTCGTAAATAGATTTTGCAGTAGTTTTATCATATGCCAGAAACTCTACTATTAGTTTACTCCAACTATTCGAACAAACCATTCCCTGCTCAGAGTGGTCAGGCACACCTCCTTGCATACCTTTCAGCCAGGCATGTGAAGACACACTCTAGTTGGCATTTACCCTATATGGTTATGCTTTCTGCAGTGCGTCGCGATATGGCACGCCGCAGTGAAAGTCTCTTCACATGGATTCCCTGCTAGTGGCTAATAGTCAAGATAACCGAGGCACTGGACTATTTATAACATCCTTCACATATGCATTCATCCCTACATGATTGTGGAAGGCACTGGGAGCGGTTTATCTATCTACTATTGGTGGCTGGTGGGCTACCCTAGTCTTCCACGGGATATGATAGTGGTATAGTATGCCCATGGGGGCTGCCCATGACTACTATCTCGGATCCACCTTACTTGTAGTAGGAATCGTGCTTTTAGTACCTCTCCACTTTTCTTGCAGAGCCTATGGCATTGGGGACCTGTGTAGGTTTAAAAGGTATAAAAGTCTCCCAGTTCCCCCAGCACCACCAGGCACTACTATCGGGGCCCTCCCCATTAACTCCTATGAACTCTCTCGATTTTTGTTTCTATTACTCTGAACAACTTGAGGGAGGTACTTCACCTGCGACTCTATACCCAGTTTTATATCCTGCAAACAGTTCGTGGTTGACCAGATGGCCTCAACACATCTTTCATTCCACGCAGTTCTACCAAGATTCCCTTTTGTGAGAGTGTGCACAACTACACAACCATTGCCCCATGGCCTCCAGGCCTCAAGGCGGGGCCGGAGGGGCATGATAAGAATAATGTCCCCAACTTACCAGCTCTTCGGGGCTGTGTAGCTTGCCCAACAGCATTTCCCAAAATCCCAGATTTGAGTATTATGGCTGGCTTCGCCTGACAAATTTTCCGCTGATTTCCTTTGCACTCGCTGTGTCACTTGACATTTTCTGGTAGAGTAACTCAGGTTTCTCGACAGGGTAACCTGAGTCTGAAGGTAGGGTAACCATGACACCTGGATATGGTAACCCACGCTTTGGGTCAGGGTAACCTTTACCCTATTACCCTGTGTGTGCCTATCGGGGAGATAGACTTCTAGGCCCTTTACCGGTCCAGTTACCCAGCTAAGTAGGGTAACCTGTTCTTTGCAAATCCTTGAGTACGGTAACACCTCTCAAGAGTGTATACTCAAATGCCAAACCGTCTTGTGTGCTTTATTGTTTACAACTGAACGTGGACCCTGGGGCTTCTGCGGGTCAAGCTCCCGCCTAACCTCCTATTTCTACCAGTCTGCCCCAGGGCTGGTTCATTCGATGTCGGTTCAGTCTGCCATAGCTCATGTATGCTGCGTTATTACACTAAGGCCTTGGAACCCCTGTGGTCACTATACAATAAGACGCTACTTATCCCAATGCGACGGTTCCTATCGTTGTGTAACAACCCTGCATATGTGGGCTATGGCAGGCAGAACCTATCCCCATACAGGTGGCTGGGAGGCGAACTGGTAGGAACCGGCCGGCAAGTAAGTACTTGACCTACGGAGACCCGATGGCCTGGGCTCACAGAATAAACAGAATTGGCTGGCCAGGTACTTAGGTACCTGGGTACACCCAGGAGCGGTGTCAGCGTACTTAGGGACCTGTGAAGGGGCAGTTACTCAGCGAGGCAGGGTAAGTGGGGAAAGGTCAGAAGTGTCTATCTCCGGGGACAGAATAGACCGGGTAACAGGGAAACATCATCTTGTCCACCGGACAACGTTACCCTACCCCCAGGTTTAGGTTACCCTGCCATGAGGCTCGGGTTACCGTGTCCAAAGTCCTGAGTTACCCTACCTTTCCCTATGAAGTCCCGCGTAGAGTTTGGGAAAAATGACTGGAATGTGGGTCACGAGAAGCCATACATCATACTGGAATCTGGGGTTCGGGGAGTCCTATTGGGCAATCTACGCAGTCTGGAAAAATATGGATATGGGAGGCATTATGCCCATCATACCTCTCCGGCTCCGCCTTGAGGCCCGGACACCAGGGGCAAACAGTTGACTAGTTGTGCACAGTCTAGGAAAGAGGAAATTTGGTGACCTTCTTGCCCCACCATATACGTCGCTGCCGTCCTGTCGACCGCGGGCTTTGCGCAGGGTATATAGGGTGGCGTAGGGGGCAAGGTGGAGTACCTCCTCCAAGTTGTTCAGAGCAAAACGGACCAAAGCTGACAGAGTTAACGGGTGTCGACTGTGGGGGTCCCCAAGGTAGTCACGGGTGGTGCCAGGGCCATTGGGAAGGTTTTACACCTACGAAGCCCGCAGGTGTCCCCAACGCCATAGGCTCTAAAGCGAAGTGCAAAGACACTAAAAGCATGATTCTTAGCACAAGTAAGGTAGATCCAAGGTAATGGTGGGGGGTAGCACCCCTTGGATGACTCCTGGACTACTGTATCCTCCGGAAGACACCAGTAGCCTGAGACTTGTAAATGGCTGATAGATAAACCGCTCACGGCAGCTTTCAGAGTCAAGTATAGGTCAATGCATACGGGAATGGTGTCACAGATAGTCCACGTCATGAGTTGTCTTGATTGTTGGCCACTGGCAAGACACCATTATGAAGAGGTTTTCACTCAGGCGGGCAAAATGGAAATGGGCCGCCGAAACGATAACCGCTTAACGTGAACGCCGACTGCAGTGTGTCGACACATGCAGGCTTGCAGGGTGTGCCAGGAGACATGTCGGACCACCCTTCGCAGAGAAGGGTCTGCTCCAATAGTTGCAGTAAACTGATGGGGGAGGCTTGGGCATAACATGAAACTACCTGAAAGGGCTATGTAAGAACCCTCCTACTCCAACAAGCAATTCTGTCGCGACCTTAATTGAGTAAAGCATCAGGCTTAACAATATTAAGTTTTACCGTTTACTTTACACTTACATCTGTCTGAACTTTCGGCAATAAGTTTGAACTTGTTTGGTGCCTTGGCAACCTTGGGATCCATCTTCCTAGGGGTACCCCCATTACAGTATATTGTTAAACGAGCTCCTCGCTTAGCTCCTCTCCTAATTAAATTCTTTACCGGCTTCGGCACTGACCTTGCAGGTATACTGGGAACCTCGTCTAGAACAAGTAGCCCAGGGCGGAAAGGGCAATGCCTAGTACCGAACTTCGAACCAGAATGGAATCCAACTCGGATTCAGACCTTGACCTTGACCAGAACACTACCCACTCATTTCATGCATCAGTTTTTGCGGATGTTCGCAGTATCCACCGGGATGGCCACCAGCTACTTTTGGAGGCCCCCCGTATTCAGTTGCCCCTTGAATGTCTTGATCTTCTGATTACAGACCCTCACACTCTGGCCCTCTTATTTTTCCAAGAACTAACCCTTGTCCACTATATGATCCCCCCCCGCTGGAAGGGGTTGCTGTCACCGGGTTCTCCCGCGAGTTCTCGAACCTTACCTTGTCTAGCAGGTATCCCTGGCGATTGAGCAAGCGAAGGGGGAACTGAAGAACTGGAACACCCAGCAGCAGAAGGTGTTCCGAACACAGATCACTACGGCAGTGGTGGAATGGATGAATGTACAGCAGGGGGCATACCTGCGGATGATAAGGGATCAGCACGCATTGAAGACTGGGATGTCAGCATTGGAAAAGGCTTTTGAAGGAGGGTATAGTATTGATGCTGAGAACGTTATACTGATAATAGAGGCTGCGGCCCCACTCCCACTCGTCCATACCAAGCCCAAGAACTTCGGCAGGGAGTTGGCCATTAGAGCCAGAGATGACGAATGGAGGGCATACCTGATCCCAATCAGTATATAGATGTTGGTAAGCCTGAAAGGGGATGACTGCAGCTATACCTTCTCCGTCTCAAGGGCGTCTACAGGCTCCCTGTCGATCCCCCCCGCATTTGGCCACAGTAGGTCGGTGTTACAGATAAGATGAACACGCATAGGGTAAGGGGCATGTCACGTGATTTTTGGTTAAAGGTCACGTGTTCGATTCCAGGGTCCGTCAGAGTATCTCGGGAAAGAGTCAATCTCAACCAATACGACAGCGGCACAAAACCCGCATTCACACTACCAGCGAAGGTCGCTGACCACGGGGTTTCTACTGAATAATCAAGAGATGACTCTCGGCTAACCTGACCAGGTAGAACGAACTAAATCGATGGGTTGGTTGTGGAGATAAACCCAGACAAAGATCCCTCACCTGCACAAACTTAGGGAAGCCAACCGGGGGGAGGTCGGCTACTCCGATAGGAGTCCCCGGCTGCCAGTGGGCAGTAAGACCAAATTTCAAGTCCATTGGTGGAGGAATGCAGAGGAAAATCCTGATGTGCGGACGACGCCCAAGAGCTGATCGTTCGCCCATGCCCAAAGGCAGGACAAGATAGAGTCAGATGAGGGCCTACCGCTTGACAGGTCAACCCAGAGGGCAACGAGGCCTAACCGCCATTGGCGGGATAAGACAGGACCATGCTTCCTGCAGGTTGATGCAGACCGGTGAGGAATCCATTTGCATTGAGAAGTTTGTCGTCGGTGCTGATCACACCGTATGCAGAGATGGGACCAGTAACCATTTCCCGGGTTGAAAGGGTGCGCGTGAATACGATGACCATGGACGCAACGCCGAGAGGGGTAGGACACCCTCCCTGCGGTCCGGGAGAATCAGAGTCAAGCGTGGTAAAGGTTTTCAGGGTCTACAAAGTTCGCACAGAGGAAGAGTGGGAGGAATAGAGAGGCCGCGAACGCCCAGATGGGGAATATCAATATCAAGGTGCCTCCCACGCTTTACATAGATCATCAGAGACGGAGAAGACATCTTATCAATACATTCTTTCTACGGTGCAACCTACATTTCCTCTTGACAAAAGATAAGTGAGGCCTCCTAGAAATCACTTCGTCATGTATCGGGCATTAGTCCAGACTCGCTTGTTCTTAGAGTGGGCTAGCGCCTAATGGTCGGGCAGCCCTACAGTCGGGCCAACTGATGGACGTCGAGCAAGGAAATGGACATCCCACCCCAAGGGTATTACGGCACCAGATAGATGCAACCCTACTCCTCGCCCGACCCCTGCTCCTATCATGTCTCCTGCAACCCCGCTAGTTGCAACTCCTATATCTTCCACAGCAGTGCCAAGACCTATCCCTCCCATCCTCGCCACCAGACTAACACCTCTGCCAGTCCCATTGCCCGTCTCGGACCCCTCTCCTACCACGGCCTTTGACCACTGCGGGCGGCGTCACCTGGACCTTTTCTACTGGGATGGCGCCCGCAAGAGTGAGCACCTGCAGCTCTATCATGGGAAACCCCTATCCCCAGGCCTGGGACACCTGTCCACCCTGTCCCCTAGGCACCAGTCATCCTCTCTGCCTCTTCAAAGCAGACTCTTCCCTCCGTGCTCCCGACGATTACTAGTGGCGAGTCGGATAGCCAAGAGGAGTTCTGTCTATCGGGCTGCAAAGCGGAAGAGACACACATGGGGTGGATTTATTACCACTTATTTGGGTGCAGGAAGAGACCACGGACCCCGGGGAAGCATAGAAGAAGATAGAAGAAGGGAGACGGACGACCAACATGTGGGTACCATGGGTCATGGAGACACACGGGGCCCCCAATCCAACCCTTGAGTTGTCCAGAGCTTCAGCCGTTTCTGGGGGCAACTGAGACGGCTCCGAACCCAACTCCTGAGAGTGGGCAACGACCTGTTCCACCACCGGCATCAGTACCATCAGGGGCTAACCCCCCCGAGGATGGGAATCAGGATGGCCAGGAGGAAAGGTTTGATGGGTATGACAGGCCCCGAGAAACCCCAGGTGGAAATACCGGGGGTAGTGGAGGTGGAGATGGACCACCTGTCGGAGGTACTATGGGAGCAGGTGGGGATCCTGAGGACTCTGACCATGATAGCTCGGATGATGGTGCCGATTCTGTCCCCGACTTGACCCCTTTTCTCGGTGCTCAAAAGGAACACTGGAGCGATGGGAAGAAACGACGGTGGGACCGCCGGGCTAAGAAACTGTCAAGGGAACTACGGAGCAGGCCGGCTGCACGACCATCATCCAGACAGAGTCAGAAGAAGCCAGAAAGGCTGAGCGGCATCCCGGCGTTTAAGGGAAAGGTCACAGAACTCGCCAGCTTCCTGACGCTGGTAGATGTTAAGTTAGAATACTTTCCTGGGCGCAGGTTGACCGATATGGACAAGGTAAACCTGGTGATCGCCCTTCTAGAAGAGACAGCCCGAACATGGTATCTGGGGGGCTGCACTCCCACATCAACAAGGAGGCAGCCCAGCGTACCAAAGTTCCAGTTAATAGTAGAAACCCGTTAAGAACGTGGAAAGGATTCCGGGAACGGCTTGAATGGAGTTTCGGCGGTGACCAAGGGGAACGAGACCGATCCCTGCTTGAGTGGCGAGACCTGGTGAGGAAGCCACGTCACATCGATGAGTACCTGGACAAGATAATTGACTATATGTATAAGCTTAGCTATACAGACCCGGTGCAGGTAAGAGATAAGGTACGGTC
>PYWC01000056.1:10955-59846 GCA_003182015.1 Tuber magnatum
TACAAGTATCAAACGATACTGTGAAACCAAACATAAAACAATGTGTGTATCAACCGATAGCACACGAAATACTAGAAGTATCAAACGATACTGTGAAACCAAACATAAAACAATGCGTGTATCAACCAATAGCACACGAAACACTACAAGTATCAAACAATATTGTGAAACCAACCATAAAATCCTAGTAACCCGTACTGGTTACAACGGTACAAAAAGGAAGGAGGATGTTTGAGAAGGAAAGGAGTATTTTCATGGTTGCGGATAAGAAAAGTGGGTTGTGGTATGTTAGGATAAGTAATGAGAAGTCTTTTGTTTCTGTTTACATAGAACGGCACAAAGCTGTAACGTGTTCAGGCCAGGCCCTAGTCATGTAGCACTATGATAGGAGCAGATAGCGTCATGGTCAACACGAAGCGAGCGCTGCTTGCTAAAGGAGGCTTCGAACGGGGTGTAATAGGAGATCAAAGAAGTAACCGTTCAACCAAGTATATTTTAAGAATACCGTCTGTCCAAGTCTGCTGTTTCCATTGCGGAAATCAGCGGTCTTTAAATACAGCATATCGCTAATCTCCAGTATGAGTGATATTGCAAAACAATGTGTCTATCAACCGATAGCACACGAAACAATTCATGTATCAAACGATACCGTGAAACGAAACATAAAACAATGTGTGTATCAACCGATAGCACACGAAACAATACAAGTATCAAACGATACTGTGAAACCAAACCTAAAACAACCTAGTACCTGTACCGGTTACCAATGCCCTTGGACATCCGAGTGTGATTAAGGATTGTTACAAGGACACTACCCCTATCGCTCCCCCATCAGACTTTCACTGTGCGACATGAAATCGGAACAAAACCACGCATGTAAAACCAAAGTCAAAGGACCTCGAAACCAAGTCAGCCTTTGACAAAGTCTATTCAGATCTTAGTGGTCAAATGTTCACATCTATGCTAGGAAAGAATCTCTACTACATGATGTTTATAGATGATTATACCAGGTATTGTTGGATTTACCTACTAAAGACAAAGGGTGGAGCAGAAATTGCCATAAAACACTTCTGGGAAATGACGCTTACTCAATTTGGTAAACGAGTCAAGCAATTGCATAGTGACCAAGGCTGTAACCGGTATGGGTACTAGGTTGTTTTATGTTTGGTTTCACAGTATCGTTTGATACTTGTATTGTTTCGTGTGCTATCGGTTGATACACACATTGTTTTATGTTTGGTTTCACAATATCGTTTGATAGTTGTATTGTTTCATGTGCTATCAGTTGATACACACATTGTTTTATATTTGGTTTCACGGTATCACTTGATACTTGAATTGTTTCGTGTGCTATCGGTTGATATACAAATTGTTTGGCAATATTGCTCATACTGGAGATAAGTGATATGCTGTATTTACAGACCGCTGATTTCCGCGATGGGAACAGCAGACTTTGACTGACAGTATTCTTAATATACTTGGTTGAATAGTTACTTCTTTGATCTCCTATTACATCCCGTTCGAAGCCTCCTTTAGCAAGCAGTGTACGCTTTTTGTTGATCAAGAAGCCATCTGCTCCTATCGTACCACTACGTGACTAGGGCCTAGCCCGAACATGTTACAAAGGCACCGAATACCTTAACCAGAAAGTGTCAGAATTCTTAAACACAAAAGGAGTCATCCACACCACATCACCAGCCTACAACCCTGAATCAGACGGAGTCACAGTAAGGTTGAATCGCACCCTCACAACAATGGTGCAATGTATGATGCCACCTGAACGAAAATCATTATAGGTAGAAGCCTATTCCACAGTAGCATATCTCTACAATTGTCGCTGGCATTTATCAATAACAACAACACCCTTCGAGCAATTATATAAAATGAAACTTGCGATCAGTCCTCTACATCCCTGGTTCACCAATGTCATGATATATATCCCAGCTGAGAGGCGAGGAAAGTTTGACCAAACAGCAGAAGAAGGTCATCTGGTTGGCTACACTTCCAGTCCGATGATTTACCATGTTTACATACCTAAACAGCATACTCTGATCGAAGCAAGGGATATGAAATTTGGAACGACAAAAGCGGTATCGTTTGAATATCTTCAACGAACAATAGAAAGAGAGAAGCAGGAAAAGTCAGATCAATGCAGTGAATCGGAACATTCAAATAAGGATGCAACATCTACCCCATTAAGACTGACAACACTAGTACCACCTCCGAATACCTTTATGCCCGGCGAATTCCAGTCAACACCAATTCCTCCACCAGATACCTCCTCCTCAGCACCTCCAGCACCCTGTCATTCTACTCATGAACGAACTCAGACACAGAAAGCACGAGATGAAGACCGACTTCAAATAGAGAAGAAGATATAGTCTCTGCAATGTCCAACAAAGGAAAATGAATGGGATTGCAAGCTGAAAGACCTAACCGAGAACGAAATGCAGCTTCTCCAAGAAAGAAGAGAGGAACTTGATGAACAGCTTCGAAATGAGGCAGGGAATCTTCAAAGACATACGGTTGTTGGTCTCATATATTACATACTAGACCCCAAGACATATAGAGAGGCCATGGAATCGTAGGAAAGAGATGAATGGCAGAAAGCCATGGACGCAGAGATGAAGGTACTGAGAAAGTGAGAAGTGGAAGTGGAAGTGGAAAAACCAAGTGGAAAAAAGGTATTAACAGGACGATGGGTTTACAAGGCCCAAGTCAAGAAAGATGGCACTATCGAACATCGGAAAGTACAATACTGCGCAAAAGGTTTCAACCAAGCCCCAGGTGAAGACTATGAATAGGTTTATGCCCTGGTTGCTTAGTTAGAATCCCTGAGACTCCGGCTAGGAGTAGCTGTCAAATGTGGTTATAAGTTCTGACAAATCAATATTAAGAGCGCCTTCCTATACGGCAACATAGACATAGAAACCTACCTGGAGCTCCCGGAATGGTATTGCGAACCAGGCAAGGTCTGGAAGCTTAAGAAAGCCATCTACAGACTCAAGCAATCTCCACGACTATAGTACCAAAGACTAACCAAAACCCTTGAAACCTTGAACCTTAAAGTTACCGACTTCGACCTATGTATTCTCATTGCAAAAAACCTCTTTGGTTGCATTTACGTTGATGATATTCTAATAGCCAGAAAACCCTCACTAGTCAATATGTATATTGACAAAATACAATCCTATTTTCAATGTACGGACTCTGAACAAGCATCATTACTGTTAGGCATGCAGATCGAAATCTTGAAAGATAATCCCAAAATCTACCAGGAACGGTATATTACGGAGATTCTCGAATGATTTGACCTAAGTGAAGCCAAACCAGTTGCCACTCCTATCGAAGTCCATACTACACTTATGAAAGCAAAAGACGATAATCAACTGTGCGATCAACGACAATACCAGTCCATTATTGGATCGCTGATATATACCACTGTCGCTACAAGACCTGATATCGCACATGCCACTGCTTTCCTTAGCCAATTCTTCTCAAAGCCTACCACCAGACATCTTACTGCCGCTACCAGGATACTAAGGTATCTAAAAGGAACCAAGATCACGGGATTACGATACAACCGAGACAACAAGGAACAACCACTGAAGATCTTTAGTGATGCTTTATTTGCCTCAAATCTCGAAGTCAGAAAATCATTTACTGGTCTGATCGTACAAGTTTACGGAAGTACTGTGATATGGCAATCAAAGAAACAAAAAACCGTAGCAATATCTACAACAGAAGCCGAATACGTCGCACTTGCATTCACCGCTAGACAAAGCATCTGGCTAAGCCGAGGAATGTTACATATGGGAATTGAGACTGTGCCGATCCTATACTGTGACAATACAGCAGCCATTAAGCTTACCAAAAATGCAGGCGTTTCTGACCGAATGAAACATATCGATGTTCAGCACCATTACACTAGAGAGCTATAGGAAGTGGGGAAGTTAGATGTGATAGCAGTTGGAACGGAGGACAATTTGGCAGATATATGTACAAAGGAATTAGTTAAGATGACCTTTGAAGGGTTTTCTAATAGGCTGGGAATGGAACTGTAGGGGAAGTGTTCAAAATACGGTATCTCATTTCTGTACAGTGGCATGACTGTGTCGGTCATGTGACACAGCCACATGACCTATTATCATGCTAGAAGATTCTAGCAGGTTAGATAGATTTCCTTGGTATGAGTCAGTGTTCACGTAACCATAGAAGGGTATAAATAGGGTGTACTTTTCCTTTCAGTTAGAATAGCACACAAGCTTGGATTAATCTATGAGTCTTAAAGATATATCTTGTTCACCTGATCTACTCCACTATCACAAGTGCAAGTGACTTAGATACAAATATTCTCAGGGCCAATCCAGTTAATTGAGAATCCTTGAATTTTGATGGGGGTATTCCATCTTGTCGCGAGAGCCCAGCACGGAGAGCCGTCTACATACATGCTCGGGCCAGGCGATTGGCTGAGCATCAGCGGGCATTTGGGTATCGGCTAGTGTTTGGGTAAATGGTACGGTTCGGCATGCACACGGTATGGGTTTTTAGAAACCTTACACCTGTTTGTTTGATCGTGAAAAACAGTCCTGGCATCCAAATACAGAGATTCCGTGCACTCAGCTCCGCCTGACGGGACCCACAAGAGCTACAGGACTGACAAGTATGCAAGGTGATACGAACACCCCCAAAACTATCCATCTGCCGATCCTAAGAAATAGCTCGAGCAAAATACAAAACACCACACAACTTTTTGAGTAAAACACTGAAAAGCTCGCTCCTGTCCCACCTCCGGGAGTAGGTTAGAGATTAGTGATAAGATTTGGAGGCAGACCTGATGACTAACCAGGCTTGGCGCCTGCCGGAGCAATATCGGTATCGTACGGTAGCGCACTACCGGTAGTATCGGTATGATATAAGAACCCTGAAAATCGTAGCCGCTGAGGGTGGTTGCAACACACAACAGGAGGGGGGGTTATAAAAATTTGCAAAACTTTTCTTTGGTCATAACGATACCTATTCTCACCCTAAGTGCTACTCGAGTGTAGACTATGGGCCAGTGTGGCTACCGAGAAACGGGCTCTCACGAGTTGGGGGGTCAGGAGGTGTGTACGGGTAATTTACTGGCACCGTATGATACCATAGACGCGGTATCTGCACGTAAGCCACACCGTGGCAAGGGGGCTGTACCAGTGCACTCCCCTACCGTATCCCGTCTGGCACTATGATACTGGAACACCATTATACTCGAGTACTGTATGTTATGATCTTTATCAAAGTTCTCGCATGTACCGGCAATACCGGTACGAGTGATTCTATCGGTAATCCAATGTTCCACCAAGTTAATGCAAGGCTCCGCTAAATATGGCAAAATCCATAGAAATTTACATGCACAAATGTCTAATGTTCTTCGCTAGGTTTCCGTGCTTGGAATACGGTACCGGTAGTCGGGTAATGGAGACAAAGGAGGTATCATAAGTGAGACATAACCTCTGGGCGAACCATTGTCAGCTGGGACGACAAAGTTTCTGTTGTGCGCCGAGCCGTAGTTTTTCTGAGCCTGAAAACAAGCATCAAGAGCAAGAAAAAAAAAAACTTGGAAAATTACGGATTCACTCTGGATTTCCCCGCTAGAATTTCTTTCAGGGTCGCTCTTGGCCCGCTCTAGGGACTCCGACACCCTGATGCACCGCCGAGGGGAAGGGGAAAAATCGAGTTCTGGTTGAAAGAAAAGACGACTACGGATAGAGAAAAAAAAAAGAAAAAAGAAAAAAAAGGTCATCTTTCTGACTCTTCCCGTCTCCCCACATCTTCCCCTTCAACAACCCCTTCCCACCCCCCCCCGTAGTCCATCCATCTCCAGTTCAGACTTCAATTCGCTCATTACTTTCCTTCTTTTTTCTTGAGCCAATTATTCCTGCCTTCCCCGGCTTGCGAACGCCATGCTGCGATCCGCCACCAGGGCTCCTTTGAGGACTCTTTGTCGACGGTCCCCAAGCAAGAGCTTCTCAACAACCCCCACAGCTGAGGCCATCTCACCCCATCTGCGCAAGCAAGCTGTCCCCGCTCGTAAGAACGTTTCAAATGTTCCCCGAAACCAATCTACCTCTGCATCGTAAGTCTCTGGACGCTTGGGAAGGTTTCGTTTGCTAGCGGAACCTCACGAAACTTTGAGTTTTCGAGGTTTGTTAAATTCGTGACTCATTATTATATACAGGGCAAGACCAATTCCTTCGCCAGCTTTCAATCAAGATCCTCCCTCGACAGCATCTCCAGCGGCACATGAGTTGCACTCACTCCAGTCCAAACATGGCCAGGAAATGGACGATTCGTAAGTGACGAAAATTTTCTTGCAGAATCTCGGGATCGAGATTTATTAACAAGAATTGGTTCTATCGTAGATTTGTTGGGATGTCAGGTGGCCAGATCTTCCACGAGATGATGCTTCGGCATGGGGTTAAGCATATCTGTACGTTTTGCCCTTATTCTTGCAAAATTTTCTGATGCGCTTATTTTGCTGACTCACCGGCCCCATTTGGTAGTTGGGTATCCTGGCGGTGCCATCCTTCCCGTTTTCGATGCTATTTACCGGTCAAAACATTTTCAGTTCATTTTGCCCCGCCATGAACAAGGCGCGGGGCATATGGCCGAGGGCTACGCACGCGCCTCCGGTAAGCCAGGTGTTGTCTTGGTTACATCCGGCCCAGGAGCAACCAACGTTGTCACCCCTCTCCAAGACGCCCTTAGCGACGGAACTCCTCTCGTGGTTTTTTGCGGCCAGGTACCCACCAGCGCAATCGGCACCGATGCCTTCCAGGAGGCCGATGTCATCGGGATCTCCCGTGCCTGCACTAAGTGGAACGTAATGATCAAGGATGTCGCCGAACTCCCCCGTCGGATAAACGAGGCTTTTGAGATCGCCACATCAGGAAGACCAGGACCTGTCCTCGTCGATTTGCCGAAGGATGTCACTGCTGGTATTCTGCGGAGAGCCATTCCCGTAGCAAGTGACTTGCCTTCTCATCCGTCTGCTGCCTCCCTGGCTGCGAAGGAGGCCAGGAAGAAGTATCTCGGTGCTACCGTTCAGCGGGTCGCCAAGCTTGTAAATGTGGCAAAGAAGCCCGTCGTCTACGCCGGACAAGGTGTGATCGAGCGGCCAGAGGGGCCAAAGTTGTTGAAGGAGTTCGCGGACAAGGCGAAGATTCCTGTCACTACAACCCTCCAGGGATTGGGGGGTTTTGACGAGCTCGATGAGAAGAGCTTGCACATGCTGGGCATGCACGGGTCTCCCTATGCAAATTTGTCGATGCAGGAGGCTGACCTGATCATTGCTCTTGGAGCAAGATTCGATGATCGTGTCACGGGAAATATCGCAAGTTAGTACTTATCATGAGAGAATATTGCTCAATATGCTTGAGATCGCAGGTGCTGACGACAAACTTAGAATTCGCACCACAGGCCAAGTTGGCGTCCTCTGAGGGCCGTGGAGGCATCGTCCATTTTGAAATCATGCCCAAGAACATCAACAAGGTCGTTCAAGCGACCGAGGCCGTTGAGGGTGATGTTGCCGAAAATCTTGCCCTCCTTATCCCCCTAGTGAATTTAGTGGCCGAGCGTCCAGAATGGTTTGCACAAATCAATGACTGGAAAAAGCGTTACCCCTTTGAATTTGAGCGAGAGACTCCTGGCTCTATGATCAAGCCTCAGACCGTTATTGAGGAGATCAACAAGCAAACTGCACACATGAAAGAGAAAGTTGTTATTGCTACAGGTGTTGGTCAACATCAGATGTGGACTGCTCAGCACTTCAGATGGAGGCATCCTCGTACAATGATTACTTCTGGCGGCTTGGGAACCATGGGATATGGCCTCCCGGCTGCTATTGGGGCTAAGGTTGCAAGACCCGAAGCTATTGTCATCGATATTGACGGTGATGCCAGCATTAACATGACTCTCACTGAGCTGTCTACCGCTGTGCAGTTCAACATTGGTGTCAAGGTCGTTGTGTTGAACAATGAGGAACAAGGGATGGTTACCCAATGGCAAAGTTTGTTTTATGAAGACAGGTTCTCCTGGACCCATCAGCAGAACCCAGACTTTGTAAAGCTTGGTGAAGCTATGGGCTTGAAGTCAATAAGATGCTCGGATCCCGCCGACGTTCCAGGCAAGATCAGGGAGATGCTGGAATACGATGGACCAATCCTCCTGGAGGTCATTGTGGACGTAAGCTCTTCCTCTTGTTCCCCGATCATTCTTTCGGTTCTGACACGCTCTATAGAAGAAAGTTCCTGTCTTGCCAATGGTGCCAGCCGGTAAAGCCCTCCACGAATTCCTGGCCTATGACCCGGATAAGGAGAAACAACGTAGGGCAGCCCTACAAGCCCGGTTCCCAGACGGAAAGTATTAGCGGCGCATTGGGCTAGTAGAGGTTTCCTTGAATCCTTTGATTTATAAAATTATAGCGGTTTCTATCTTGTCTTTCTTTTCTTTTCTTTCCCTCTTTCGGGTCGTGGAAAAAATGGGGTCCTTCGAAAAGTCCAATCACTGTTCTATTTACTGTCTTCCGGGGTTTTTAAAACGGCTGCTTAAATATTTTATGTTTATGTGTTTTCTTTTTTCTTTACCATTCTTTTATGAATAGAGAATAATAGGTGTTACCCAGGCGCGCATAGTACGGTCTAAAAGGCAGAGCCTTGCACCATTTATATGTAAGTCGAGTTGGGCGGGCAAGCGGAATCGAGCTGTTCCAAGCAAGGAAGCAAGTGCCTTATTCGTATTACGTATACCCCACGCGTGATCTTATAATTGATCATCAAATTTGTAAAAGTAAGAACAACGCATGGCAAACCACCCGCGGGGCCCGAGGTTTATTTTTTTCCTCAAGTGAGTAGGAAAAAAGCTCGATCCAGAGGCTTGCCGGCAGACGCATGTATGTACCCACCGCCCAACTACAGTACGGCACGACCACAAGTAGCACAGCACAAGCATCTCATTCCACGACGAGGCGAGGATAAAAATTTTTCTTCACCACTACCCTACCTACCCACAAAAAACCCGTACTTTACTGCACGAACAAGTACCGTATAAGGACATGTGTGTCTGATTGCGCACGCTATCTCGCTCAGCATACGAGTAGCTCAGCTGAGCCAAGAGAGCAAGCAAGCAAGCAAGTAAGCAATCTACTCGAACACTGGGGGAACTGGGGGGTGGCACGCGCACGCCGGAATACTCGGGTACTTTTACCTTCCCCTCCCCACGGACTACCCATCCCGGTGGTAGCAGCTGATCCTCAGCAATCCGCCCCGTCCGCCCATCTACTCCGTCCCCACCATGTTATGCACTCCATGCCATGCCATGCCATGCAAGTGGTCTGGACGCAACAGTGTCCTGTGCACCGCACAAGCCGGTGAGGGCGGTGGCGGCGGTGGGGAGACCCCGGGAGGGAGGGGGGGGCGAGAAGGGGACGGGCGGATGGGCGGATGGGTTGGCGAACTAGACTTGTTTATGGAGGGGTGTTCTAGGTCTGCGAGGGCCCAATGGGTGGAGTGGTAAGGATTGGGGGAGTGGTCTGCAGCGGATGTGTCTGCCGGATGGCCTCGGTGAGTTCTCCGGTGGATTTGATGAATGAATGGATTGATGGGGTCATGTTTTGTCACTCGGGGGGTTTGGGGGAAGGAGTTTGTGGATGTAGAGCACGTGTTTGATGCGTTGTTTGCTCGTTTTTCGGATGGGTTCGTTTGGAGGGATTTATGGTATCATACCTGGTTTACCAAGCGTGATATGAAGGAATAATATGGGTATCTATTACTTGTTTCCTAGCCGTCTGGTGATTCTAGGCAGAGGGCATTCTCATTCTTTTTGTTCTCCTTCTGGGCTAATAACTGCTCCTGCGGCGTTTGGGCTTTCACTAACGAGTTCTTCACTAGTTGCCCCTGCTGTAGCTACTATTATACCCACCACCAAGAGCACAATATGTTTGCAGCACGGGACAAGGGCACCAAACCAGAGCCATCAGTAACTAACCTTCCCTGTCTTGTTCGTTCGGGTCCTGGTGGTTGCGATACACACCGTATCTCCTTTTCTATCAACATAGGTATTGAGCTTTCAATCCCTTAACTCACTCACTAGGATGGTTTCCGCCTCCCTAACTGGTAGGATACCCCAGCAGAAGCGATCTAGCTAGCTGCCCGGCCACTAGCGCGAAGTGTACACAATAAGCAGACGATAATTTCCAGTACGCCATGGTCTTTGCCTATAGATTCGAAGTCTTCACGGGGTGTCAAATGAAGATGGACGGGCTGGTCCGGATGCACCCTTAGGAAGATTGAGACGGACGGTGGGCCGGTGAGAAATGAGCAGTACTAGCTAGAGCATGAGTGCCCACAGTGCACGAGAACCCGGAGGGGTGCGAAAAAAATCGCTAGTTAGAACAGGAAATTTCGTCCAAATAATTTCGCAGCTATTCGAGGTTAGGCACGGACGTTTATGAGAGTGAGAGTTACTCGTACGACCAACCCCCTCTGGCTATTACGCCACACTATACCATACATACAACATACAATATTGCACCACACCGCAAGACACAAGTCGAAATCCCGAAATCTCAACGCACACATATCAATCTTGGAGACACGGAATAGTAGATCTTATCGGCATATTTCAAACGTCCAATATCGGAAACCTTGATAATGGCCAAAATATATACCACATCATATCATACCTCGAATGTCGTTCAAGTATTGCACAGTATATATGATACAAAAGGTATGATATCATACATCACAGCACTCTAAAAAAAAACCATCCGGAGCCTACTCGAGACCTCGAGCGTCGACATCCTCTCTCCCCTTAGGCTTTTGCGTACCGTGCAAGTGTTTTTTTTTTTTAATGAAAATCCCCCCGATTCTTGCTCGTTTCTGCCCACCCTTTTTTTAGATTTCGAAGTTTACAGTGGGGGTTTCACACACACACACACTCGCAGGAAGGGAGGAAGGAAGGAAGGAGAGCAAGAGGGTATAAAGTTGGCCTCCTAGCTTGGGGCAGTGATCTTATCACGTGACCTAGACATCATCCTCTTGGTTTATTCAAGGGCAGTATATATGCGATGGATGGTGATGTGAGAATATTTGTATCTAAGTCACTTGCACTTGTGATAGTGGAGTAGACCTGGTGAACAAGATATATCTTTAAGACTCATAGATTAATCCAAGCTTGTGTGCTCTTCTAACAGAAAGGAAAAATACACCCCTATTTATACCCTTCTATGGTTACGCGAACACTGACTCATACCAAGGAAATCTATATACCCTGCTAGAATCTTCTAGCATAACAACTGGTCATGTGACTGTGTCACATGACCGACACAGTCACACCACCGTACAGGAATGAGATACCGTATTTTGAACACTTCCCCTACGGTTCCATTCCCAGCCTATTAGAAAACCCTTCAAATGTCACCTTAACTAATCCCTTTGTACATATATCCGCCAAATTGTCCTCTGTTCCAACTGCTATCACATCTATCTTCCCCGCTTCCCGTAGCTCTCTAGTGTAGTGGTGCTGAACGTCGATATGTTTCGTTCGGTCGGAAACGCCTGCGTTTTCAGTAAGCTTGATGGCTGCTGTGTTGTCACAGTATAGGATCGGTATAGTCTCAATTCCCATATGTGACATTCCTCGGCTAAGCCAGACGCTCTGTCTAGCGGTGAATGCGAGTGCGAGGTATTCGGCTTCTGTTGTAGATGTTGCTACGGTTTTTTGTTTCTTTGATCGCCATATTACGGTAGCTCCGTAAACTTGTACGATCAGACCGGTAAACGATTTTCTGTCTTCGAGATTTGAGGCGAATGAAGCATCAGTAAAGATCTTCAATGGTTGCTCCTTGTTGTCTCGGTTGTATCGTAATCCCTTGGTCTTGGTTCCTTTTAGATACCTAAGTACCCTTTTTGCGGCGGTAAGATGTGTGGTGGTGGGTTTTGAGGAGAATTGGCTGAGGAAAGCAGTGGCATGTGCGATGTCAGGTCTTGTAGCGACAGCGGCGTACATCAGCGATCCAATGATGGACTGGTATTGTCGTTGATCGCATAGTTGATCATCGTCTTTTGCTTTCATAAGTGTAGTATGGACTTCAATAGGAGTGGCAACTGGTTTGGCTTCGCTTAGGTCAAATCGTTCGAGGATCTCAGTAATATACCGTTCCTGGTAGATTTTGAGATTGTCTTTTGAGATTTCGATCTGCATGCCTAACAGTAGTGATGCTTGTCCAGAGTCCGTACATTGAAAATGGGATTGTATTTTGTCAATACATGTATCGACTAGTGAGGATTTTCCGGCTATTAGAATATCGTCAACGTAAATGCAACAAAAGAGGTTTTTTGCAACAAGAATACATGGGTCGAAGTCGGTAACTTTAAGGTTCATGGTTTCGAGGGTTTTGGTTAGTCGTTGGTACCATAGTCTTGGGGATTGCTTAAGTCCGTAGATGGCTTTCTTAAGCTTCCAGACCTTGCCTGGTTCGCGATATCCTTCCGGGAGCTCCAGGTAGGTTTCCATGTCTATATTGCCATATAGGAAGGCGCTCTTGATGTCGATCTGTCGGAACTTATAACCACGTTTGACAGCTACTGCCAGCAGGAGTCTTAGGGATTCTAACCGAGCAACTGGGGCATAAACTTCTTCATAGTCTTCGCCTGGGGCTTGGTTGAAACCTTTTGCGCAGTACCGTGCTTTCCGACGTTCGATAGTGCCATCCTTTTTGACTTTGGCCTTATAAACCCATCGTCCTGTTAATACCTTTTTTCCACTTGGTTTTTCCACTTCCACTCCTACTTCTCGTTTTCTCAGTACCTTCATCTCTTCGTCCATGGCTTTCTGCCATTCATTTCTCTCCTGCGATTCCATGGCCTCTCTATACGTATTGGGGTCTGGTATGTGATACATGAGACCAACAACCGTATATCTTTGAAGATTCCCTTCTTCATTCCGAAGCTGTTCATCGAGTTCCTCTCTTCTTTCCTGGAGAAGTTGCATCTCGTCCTCGGTTAGGCCTTCCAGCTTACAATCCCGTTCGTTTCCTTTTATTTGACGTTGCAGAGACCGTATCTTCTTTTCTATCTGAAGTTTTTCTTCGTCTCGTGCTTTCTGTGTCTGAGTGCGTTCTCGAGTAGAACGACGGGGTGCTGGAGGTTCCGAGGAGGAGGTATCTGGAGGAGGAATAGGTGTTGACTGGAATTCGCCGGGCATAGAGGTAGTCGGAGGTGGTACTGGTGTTGTCGGTCTTACTGGGGTAGATGACCCTTCCTCATCGGTACGTTCCGATTCACTGGATTGATCCGACTTTTCCTTTTCTTCTCTTTCTATTGTTCGTTGAAGATATTCAAACGATACCCCTTTTGTCTTTCCAAATTTCACATCCCTTGCTTCGATCACAGTGTGCCGTTTAGGTATGTAAACATGGTAAATCGTCGGACTGGAAGTGTATCCGACTAGGTGACCTTCTTCTGCTGTCTGGTCAAACTTTCCTCGCTTCTCAGCTGGGATATGTACCATGACATCGGCGAACCAGGGATGGAGGTGACTAATCGTGGGTTTCATTTTATATAGTTGCTCGAAAGGTGTTGTTTTTATTGATGAATGCCACCGACGATTGTAGAGGTAAGCCGCTGTGGAATAGGCCTCTCCCCACAATGATTTTCGTTCAGGTGGCATCATGCATCGTACCATTGTTGTAAGGGTCCGATTTAGCCTTTCTGCGACTCCGTTTGATTCAGGGTTGTAGGCTGGTGATGTGGTGTGGATGACTCCTTTTGTGTTTAAGAATTCAGACACTTTCCGGTTAAGGTATTCGGTTCCTTGGTCGCTATGCAATCGCTTGACTCGTTTACCGAATTGAGTAAGTACCATTTCCCAGAAGTGTTTTATGGCAACTTCTGCTCCGTCCTTTGTCTTTAGTAGGTAAATCCAACAATACCTGGTATAATCATCTATAAACGTCATGTAGTAGAGATTTTTTCCCAGTGTAGATGTGGACATTTGACCACTAAGATCGGAATGGACTTTGTCGAAAGCTGACTTGGTTTCGATGTCCTTTGACTTTGGTTTTACATGCGTGGTTTTGTTTCGATTGCATGTTGTACAATGAAAGTCTGATGGAGGAGCGATAGGGGTGGCGTCCTTGTAACAATCCTTAATTACACTCGGATGTCCAAGGGCTTTATGCCGTTCTTCGCAATCAGAAACAAAAGACTTCTCATTACTCATCCTAACATACCACAACCCACTTTTCTTATCCGCAACCATGAAAATCCTCCTTTCCTTCTCAAACATCCTTCTTCCTTTTTCTACCGTAACCTTTACTCCAACATCGTCCAATCGGGATTCAGATACCAATGAGTATCGAAACGTGGGTACATACAGTGCTCGTTTGAGGATGACTGTATGTTTGGTTCCATCCAACAGGCGCACGTGGAGGTAAGCATCTCCGGATGCAGTTGCCTGGTGAATTCTACCGTCTGCTGTTACTATCTTTTCGGAGGAAGGCATAAGACTTTGGAAGTCACCTGAATTGGGAGATATGTGGTTCGATGCCCCAGAATCACATAACCATTCTGTCGAGACTTCCCCGATTGTCGTACAGACAACCTCTTCCTCTGGTGTAGGAGGTTCCTTGGCTTTCGCCATCAGAACCGTGACTGTAGCGTCGGTAACAGCTGCGGTGTTTGGCTTGTTGTCCCGTTTCTTCTTTTTGGCTTTTTCCCTCGAGAGACCTCGACATTTGTTAGTATTGTGGGTATCGCTTTTCCCACCTCTTGCTGCACACCATGTGCAATACATCTGTTTCTTGTTCTTGTAAGGTACCGATAGTACCTTTTCCTCCTCTTTACCTTCTCCTTTTTCTGCTGCCCTGCTTAGAAAGTAATCCCGAACGTCCACGTATCTGGTTGTCTTTCTTGCCGACAAGACATCGCATAGATCAGGGTGCAACTCGTTGATGGATAGCATGAAGACAGTGCCCTTGACTTCTTCTGCTTGTGTCCATGCTCGCATCGCGGTTCGGAATTCGTTGGTTGTTTCATCATCAGCTGATGAACATCGTTGTGCAAGACGGTTCCATGCAGTTTCGAACTTTGTGGCATGGTCGGAGATGGATTGGGTGGAGACAAGTTTGATTTTCCAGATGGCTTCAAGTAGCATCATGTTGGTAGCGGGAGTTTCTTTGTCGAATCGGTCTTTGAACGCCTGCCAGACCTCCGCTGCTGAACTTTTGGCAGAGATGTCGGCATGGTAGATGGAGTTTACTGCTTGGTAGAGGTAGAATCTAGCTTTAGTGTCCTTTTTCTTCCACGTCGTGACTTTTGTAGCATCTTCTGATGCTCCGATCGTAGGGATCTCAGGCTTCTTTTCCGTTCCCAGTACTACCTCTGACAGACCAAGGACTTCGAAGGCAACCAGCCAGGCTTGCGCCCAAGTCTGGTAGTTCTCTTGTCCTTGTAGTTTTGGGTAGTCGGTTACGGATAGCTTGAAGACAGTTTCGGTATCGTTCGACATATTGCTTTATCGTGGTACGTTTCCGATTACTGTCGTTTCTGATCGTCTGTTTTGTGGAAGGGGTCGGTTTCTTTGTGACCAAAATCGCCAACTATTTATCTCGCCTAGGCTCCTGATTGCGTCACGGCGTATATCGTCGTAGTACTTTTCACAACAGGAAGGGAGAAGATAATCAGGTGAAAGAGGGCATTTTTTGTTGCAGTAAGGACACGTCCACCAGTCTAGTGCATCAAAGTACTGGCGGGCCAGGTTGGTTTTTGTTGAAGGAGGAGTTTGAGGGGAGGATTAACGGTATACGCTCGCTTAGGAGTTCTCTTATGGCCTTGTGGTATATGATGTTCAGGTTTGCGGAAGATCTCACAAACCCGGGCTCATAACCTGAGAATATTTGTATCTAAGTCACTTGCACTTGTGATAGTGGAGTAGACCTGGTGAACAAGATATATCTTTAAGACTCATAGATTAATCCAAGCTTGTGTGCTCTTCTAACAGAAAGGAAAAATACACCCCTATTTATACCCTTCTATGGTTACGTGAACACTGACTCATACCAAGAAAATCTATATACCCTGCTAGAATCTTCTAGCATAACAACTGGTCATGTGACTGTGTCATATGACCGACACAGTCACATCACCGTACCGGAATGAGATACCGTATTTTGAACATAATGTTTTTTCGAGACGTTGGCCGCTAGTGTCTACTCTGACTGGTATTGCCATACTGTATTGTTTTCCCTGCTGTGATGTTTGTTTTTTTAAGTCATTCAGGTGTATTGCGGTTAAATCCCCCTTTGTTGCCGGTACTCTGTTCCACTTCCCCAAGGTTCTTGTGTTCTCGGTCTGCAGTGGGGGTCCATTCCTAGCAAGTAAGGGAGAAAGCATCAGTTTAGGCTGTGTGTATAGGGAAGGAGCCCTCCGGATGGTAGACTGCAGACATACTCTTGTCATAGCTCACTTACGGACAGTAATTTAGATACATTTATATGATACAGTTTTCTAAAAAGATAATTTAATGAAAGCAATGCAAATGAGTCGTCCAATGAGATCGGGATATGTGGTGTTGTACAAGTGGGGGACTGGAGATAAAAACAAAGTTAAAGACGAAAGCAAGAAGGTATAGATTATGCGCCATAGGCCACCACAGGACTCCCTGTATTAAATCCCTTTCACTCTCGGGAACGAACTCGCGTTTATATATCTAACTTGTATCCGTGCAAGCTTTATCCACCCCACTCCGCAGGTGTGATATAGCAGCCATCGATGAAGGGGAAACAATAGGCTGGCGGATAGGAGGGGACCAATGATAACAAGAAAACAGAAGAGAAGAATTAAAGAGGAAATAAGCATGAGAGCGAATCGTTATTCCGAGGAGGGCTCGGGTAGCGGGGGGAAGGGGCTCCGAAGGTGACGTGTAGGCTAACGGGATATGCTGGGAGGGGGGTGCTCTGAGATCTCGACGGGATCTGTGGGGACGAGAAGGGAGGGTATAGGTTTGAAGCGTAACTCCACAACCATCGCATGTCCACGGGAAACAGCTAATTCAAGGGCTGTTTTACCACTAAGGTCAGGGGTGTCGGGATTGAAATCCCCTCGTTCCAATAGTAGCTTAACTACTCCCTCATGCCCGCGCTCCGCAGCTCATGAGAGTGGTGTTTGACCATACAGAGTGTCAGCAGTGTTGGGATTGACAGCGTCCCGTCCCAATAGCAACTTTACAACTCCCTCACGCCCGCACTCCGCAGCCCACAAGAATGGTGTTTGACCATATTTGGTGTTTGGAGTGTTGGCATCGATATCGCGCCGTCCTAGTAGTAACCTTACTACTCCCTCATGTCCGCCCACCATGGCCCAGAGTAGTGTGTGTGGCCATTTCCGGTGTCTGGGGTATTGGGATTAACATCCTCCCGTTCCAACAGCAGCCCCCATACCCGCACTCCGCAGCCCACACGAGTGGCGTTCGACCATATTCGGTGTCCGGAGTATTGGGATTGATATCCTCTGGTTCCAATAGCGACTTTACCACCCCCTCATATCCGCAACCCGCAGCCCATGAAAGTGGCGCTCGACCACATGCGGCGTCTACGGCGCTGGGATTGACGTCCTTCCGTTGTAATAGGATCCTTACGACATCCGCATGACCTGAAATTGCCCATATGAGCACCATCCTGCCTGCGGCATCCCTTGCGTTAATACCCCATTCCTTCACTATCTCAGGAATCCCAAAAAATACCGCTCCCCGCACTGCCTACCCCAAAAACAGTGTAACAAGAGAATCCGGGAGGATATATGTCGTTCGAATCCAAGCAGGAGCCGCAGCACAAGCGGACTCACACCCTCCATCTTCTCCTCCTAATGCGCTCTCCCCAGTAGCAAGAAGCATACTCGACAAGGGGGAATGTCGACGGGGTTGAACTAAGTATTGGGGGAGGTTCCCGGACCTGCTGAAAATTGAGGTACGTTAAACAAACCTCCGCTATCATCGAGCGGGCGCTTTGGAACAAGCTTGGATTACTGGATATATACTCTTGCAAGGTGAGGTGGACAAGCCGGGTGGTGTCGGAGGATGCCTCAGCAGTGATAAGTCCTAAAGTACACGCCAGGAACGTTCGAATTTTAGGAACGTTTTCAGGTTCCAGATCTGCGGATCCTATCCTCACCCCTAAGGCATGGCATAGCTCGCCAGTGTGTAACGGCCGCTCCGAATTCGATACCCACATCAGGGCTTCCATTCCGAGTCTGTATCCACTCCCCTTCCCTGCCCTCACCCATGCTAGGGCTGTTATGCATGCATCCCCACATGCTTGCCCTTGGTCACCTCGTTCAAATTTTGCCTTCTCTCAGAGATGGCAACCTCTCCCAGGATAACGTCGATGTTTAGCGAAGCAAGGAGAAATCTACAAACCATTGTAAGCCAACATAAAATCATGGATGGAGTGTGGACTGCGGATGCCGCTACCCACATTTCAGAGATTCTCTCTGGAATAATTCTTAGAATATCCGCCCATGAACTATCAGACACCTCGTCGTGCCAGGCACCCATCTCCAACTTCCTCTCCAAAAAATCTTGCCATGTCTTCCGTCTTAGGACTGATGGGTACTATAAACGCAGTGGTGAAATAACTTGTAATTTCAGACTCAACCCGAGGCCTCGCGGTGACAAATATTCGCGCCCTCGGTGACTCCTCAAGGATATCCTTCAGTGGCTCGATTGGAAGGCACTCATCCAAAGCATCGATACAGATGAAAACCTGAAGTAATTTGGCAACAACACATTTCTCAGCATTCCCACCATATCCAGAAGTCGTGACCTCGACCGCCGACCTCCATTTTCGGCTTTTGAAATGCCGTTTTCACGTGCTCTAGGACTTTGCCCTTTAACCACTAGCTGCCTTAGGATCGCTCCCGGGGTGTTGGTAGTTTACTACTACTAGCCGGGAAAGTCGCAGTAGAACTCCGCGATCGCAATATCTTCCTCACCAGGGTCATCGCACAGGTTGTCGATCACCAATGGACTAATATCGCTGGCCCTCAGCGATAACTCCTGCTCATTTCAGAGGAACCAGTCACGTACCTTAGATACGCCTTCCCCACTCCCGGGCTCCCGTAGCAAAGCAAAACAACCTCTTTCCCCCCCCCCTTCATTTCTCCCCCACCACCCAAAACTCGTTTGTCTCTGGTACGCACATCCCGATGCCTTCCCCTAGAGTCCAGTGGTGGGAGCCATTGCATAACTCCCGGGTTCTCACCGGCTACGACTTTGTTCACGTTGACAATCTTGTCGATCTTGTTGACATTATTGCTATTGCGCTGCGTTACTGCAGTTGACATTACCGCTATTAAACGAGCATGAATCTGCCATGTTGTCCATGATGGCCGTCCAAAGTATTTAGCCGAACGTAGATATACCGGTACGAGTACTGCAGTGATAACTATGCTAGCTAGCGATACACCAGCAGAAGAAAGGTGAGGCGTGGTTCAAAGTGCTAATGATACGGTGGCGCACGAATGCCAACGCATGCACTGGAAGCGACGCCAAGATGCTATCATACCATCAACCAGCCAAGACAATGAGTGATTGTTCATGATTGTGATATAAATTGCCGCTTGTATGATAATATGATACTATCTCCTGGGCTGTTGAAACCGTGTGAAATGTTGTGCCGCCCCTGTGACTGTCTCAAACAGTGTTTAAGACAATATTAGTCAGGAAAGTCAATACGTCAAGGAGTGAGGAAGTAGAGAACCATTAGGAACCAAAAGATTAATCAAAGATGCCCTCACGAAAGCCTCTCCAAGCTCGATCCAGTAATAGAGTTTCGATCTCTTCTCCTTAAAAAAAAAAAGGAAGACTGTCAAGTGGGCTCATCAAGCTATTGAAATTGAGCATCCGAACCCTACCGAGAGGGTTGAAATCGATGAACAATTAACTGCAAAATCAGAAATTCTGGAAACATTTATCCCACTGCCCTATAGGTTTCCACCTCATAAACCGAATGCTAGGCTTACTGTAACCGGGACAGGTACTAGGTTATGTTTTATGTTTTGTTTTACGGTATCGTTTGATACTTGTTATGTTTCAAAGGTATTGCTTGATACTTTGAATATTTTATATTTGATTTGATAGTATCATTTGATACTTGTTATGTTTCAAAGGTATCGCTTGATACTTTGAATATTTTATATTTGATTTGATAGTATCGTTTGATACTTGTTATGTTTCAGGGGTATCACTTGATACTTTGAATGTTTCATGTTTTATTTGATAGTATCGTTTGATACTTGCTATGTTTCAAAGGTATCATTGGATAAATTGAAAGGGACTATGTTATCACTCATGCTGGAGATGAGTAAGAACTTGTATTTAAACACTGCTGATTTCACAATGGAAACAGCAGACTTTGACTGACAGTATCTTTAATATACTTGGTTAAATAGTTACTTCTTGATTTTCTATTACACCGCTTCGAAGCCTCCTTTAGTCTACACAGCTCTCGCCTCTTGCCGAGCAAGCAGGACACCTGTTACTATCATACTCGAAGTGTGATTAGCACCCTAGGTGTGAACACATTCTGTTTTTTTAACCTCAGCAAGTGGTTACAAATTCTGTACCTGGATGAGGCCTGATCAACATACAGACATCCACCAAGAAACGCTAGCAGCTGGAAGCAGCAGAACCCATAGCAGTTGGCTTTGCCAGCACATACCATTGAACCCCTCAGGATGAGGAGTAGGAAGCAAGTCCCATAGAAAGGGCTAGAATGCCCCAGACAACCCAAGGAGCCAAGGGACACGGCAGAGTCCAGCACTGACTAGACTTCAAGAACCTTAGAACAAACTAAAGAAGAACAAGTTGAGACATTGGAAGACTCTCCACTATCACCAAAGAGCCCCTCCAAGACAGGGGATAATGACAGTGAGGAAAGCGAATCTGATATGTCTAGTTCAGGAGGTGCGCCGCCTCTCCCAGTACCCCCAACTGCAAGCACTGATGATCAGTCAGGAAAGAAACCTAAGATAAAATTCCCACTACCCGAGAAGTTCGGCGGAAAGGGAGAAGACCTCAAACCTGAAGTATTCAAATAATAGAGAATCCCGATATGCTAGTACCTGCTCACACAGAGAATCAAGACATCTGAGAAGGAAACAGGAATCTATGTTGGAGCTTTCTGTGACGGAGCTGCCTTGGAAGCATACCATTAATGCATGGACGAATATGACGATAGAGACTACATTAGTGGACAAACAGTACTGGAATACCTCCAGAAACGATTCCAATCAAGCTGAAATTGAGAAGAACTATTCAAAGCCTTCAACAACATCCAGCAAGTTCGCAATGGCAGAAAAGAAAGAATCACAAAGATAGCAACAGAACTCCTCATATACTGAGGACGAATGCCTGAATTCAGAGTTAACAACTAGATGCTGAAACAAAGATTTCATGATACTATGGATAATCGACTTAGACAAGTGGTAGAACTAATGGAAAGAGAAGATGATGAGATAGAAGACATCATCACAAATGCAGAATGGCAGGATGCAATCCTGCATGAAACTGGTGCTTATAGAAAGCAAAGTACAGTAAAATGAAAGGGAAAACTGTAAGAGAAGCCACACTAACAGGAGAGGAAGATGAAACCAATCCAGAAGAAGATTGTCAGGAATACCAAACAGAAACGAAAGGAGAATGGAGAATGCTTTGAATGTGGAAAGAAAGTACACATGGCACGAGACTGCCCTACCAAACGACAGATTAAGACAGAAACCTTAGCAAACCAGATGGAGACACAGGAGTTCGAGGAGGTGGAGATCAACTCAGCAGATGCAGAGACTGAGATTGAGTGCTACAAAACCCTTCCAGCCCCTACTCTTCACCCCCACTATGCTCTGGAAGGAACCATCTTGATTAATAGCGCACGCGCCAGGGTGTTGTTTGACACAGGTGCAATCAGCACAGATATTATTAGGAACACTTTTGTCACAACTCAGGGTATCTCCACTCATCTGATGAAAACACTGGTCACAGTGAACATGGCTATAAAGGGATCATGATTAATAAGTCATAAGACTTGTTAAATAACAATCCAACTCAGTTCAGCTAAGCTACTAAACCAAAGGATGATGGTCAGCAACTTGGCAAAATATGATACACTATTAGAGATGCCTTTCCTGACCTAGCACAGGGCTGTTATCTGGTGCGGTAAAGCAGTGATTGAACTTCCTGTGAAAAAGGTCCAAGTACTATACAAACCAACAAGTACGAAGTTCAGAGCGGCAATTTGTGAAACCGAACAGGAGAAAATTCTAACCAAGTTTGTGGATTTATTCCCTGAGAAGATTCTAGAGACCTTGCCATCTCTTAGAAAGGTGAACCACCACATTCGCCTAAAAGATACAACAGAGCTGCGAAACCAACCGACATACAATATATCTGAAGCATACAAAGGAAAGCGCTATAACTGGATAAATAAGAAGTTAAGGACTAGAGTTATCTACCAGACCATGTCCCCTGGGGCAGCGCCCATGTTTGATGGGCCGAAATCTGATAGAAGAATCAGACCACTTGTGGACTTGAAACTATAAAATAATAACACAGTCATGAATAGCTTGCCAATCCCAAACCAAACACAGATTCCAAATGTGGTAGGAAGAGCAAGATTCCGAAGCAAGATAGACCTCAGTGACACCTACTTCCAGACTCGAGTTGAACCAGAAAATGAGAAGTTCAATACCTTCAAAACCCCTTTTGGCAGATTTGCGAGCAAGGTCATGTTGTAAGATGACATGAACTCACACTCTACCTTCATGTATATAATGGAGAACCTACTCAGTAACTTTCTACACCACTTTGTATAAGTGTATATTGACGATATCCTTATTTATTCTGATACTGAAATGGAGCACATACAACATATCAAAAGAGTATGTACGTGATTGTGGCAGGCAAAGTTTTATGACAGCAAAAAGAAGTCAACCCTATTCGCGAAAACCCTGGAAGTACTGGAACATGTTATAGACAATGAAGGGATTTACACCTCACCTGTGAAACTAGCTTCGATTGGGGAATGGGCTACACCAAGAAACTAGAAGGAACTGCAGTGGTTCCTGGGTCTGGTAAACTATATCACATAATTCCTACCACATCATGCCACTGTCATGGCACCTCTTACAGATCTAACAGGAAAAGCGAAATTTGTCTGGACAGACATACACGATAAAGTATTATCTAACATCAAGGAACTGATCAAACAAGTACAGGTGATCAGACCGATAAATTATAACTCAAAAGAACACATATGACTGATAACCGATGCCTCAGATATTTGAGTAGAAGCATGGGTTGGCCAGGGACCAACACATGAAACAGCCCACCCTGCAGCACTGCACAGTCAGAAGTTTACAAACTCGCAGACCAATTATGGTACTACAGACAAGAAGGCACTAGTTGTAACCAGTACAGGCACTAGGTTGTTTTATGGTTTCACAGTATTGGTTGATACTCTTATTATTTCGTGTACTATCAGCTGATACACACATTGTTTTATGTTTGGTCTCACAGTATCATTTGATACTCTTATGGTTTCGTGTGCTATTGGCTGATACACACATTGTTTTGTGTTTGGTCTCACAGTATCACTTGATACTCATCCGGTTTCATGTACTATCGGTTGATACGCACATTGTTTTATGCTTGGTTTCACAATATTGTTTGATACTCGTATTGTTTTGTATGCTATCTGTTGATATGCACATTGTTTTATGTTTGGTTTCACAGTATTGTTTGATACTTGTATTGTTTCGTGTGCTATCGGTTGATACACACATTGTTTTATGTTTGGTTTCACAGTATTGTTTGATACTTGTATTGTTTCGTATGCTATCGGTTGATATACACAATGTTTTTGGATATCGCTCATACTGGAGATAAGCGATATGCGGCATTTAAAGACTGCTGATTCCCGCAGTGGAAACAGCAGACTTTGACAGACAGTATTCTTAATATACTTACTTGAACGGTTACTTCTTTGATCTCCTATTACATCCCATTCAAAGACTCCTTTAGTGAGCAGCGCTCACTTCTTGTTGATCAAGAAGCCATATGCTCCTATCATACCGCTACATGACTAGGGCCTGGCCTGAACATGTTATACGGGTGGTGATCGATGCACTCCAAGCTTTCAGCCATAAGCTCATGGGTTCCAAATTTACTATTACCGGAGAGCACCAACCCCCGGTTAACGTGAAGACTGACCAGATCTCTGACTGAAGGAGGACTCGCTGGATAGTTGAACTAAGCAAATATGATGCAAAGGTGGTATACAGCCCAGGACGAACGAACTATTTAGCTAATGCACTCTCTCGTGTAACTGGTACAGGTACTGGGTTAGGTTTTATGTTTGATTTTACAGTATCGTTTGATACTTGTATTGTTTGGTGTGCTATCAGTTGATACACACAAGGTTTTATGTTTGGTTTCACAGCATCATTTGATACTTGTAATGTTTTGTGTGCTATCAGTTGATATAGAGAAGATTTTGGAATATTGCTCATACTGAAGATAAGCAATATGCTGTATTTAAAGAGTGCTGATTTCCACGATAGAAACAGCAGACTTCAAGGGACAGTATTCTAAATATACTTGGTGGAATGGTTACTACTTCGATCTCCTACTACACCCTCTCAAAACCTCATTTAGTAAGCAGCGCTCGCCTCTTGTTGATTAAGGAACTATCTGCTCCTATTGTACCGCTGCATGACTAGGGTACGGCCCACACATATTATATCCCGCATCTTTGAAGACTCTGATGACCAGACTCCACCACTCGTTGTAACCGGTACAGGTACTAGGTTGTTTTAGGTTTGGTTTCACAGTATCGTTTGATACTTGTATTGTTTCGTGTGCTATCGGTTGATACACACATTGTTTTATGTTTCGTTTCACGGTATCGTTTGATACATGAATTGTTTCGTGTGCTATCGGTTGATAGACACATTGTTTTGCAATATCACTCATACTGGAGATTAGCGATATGCTGTATTTAAAGACCGCTGATTTCCGCAATGGAAACAGCAGACTTGGACAGACGGTATTCTTAAAATATACTTGGTTGAACGGTTACTTCTTTGATCTCCTATTACACCCCGTTCGAAGCCTCCTTTAGCAAGCAGCGCTCGCTTCGTGNCGTTTGATACTTGTATTGTTTCGTGTGCTATCGGTTGATACACACATTGTTTTATGTTTGGATTTATAGTATCATTTGATACTTGTATTGTTTCGTGTATGCTATCAGTTGATATACAGATTGTGTTATGTGTAGTTTCACAGTATCGTTTGATACTTGTATTGTTTCATGTGCTATCGGTTGATATACATATTGTTTTATATTTGGTTTCACAGTATCACTTGATACTTGTATTGTTTAGTGTGCTATCGGTTGATACACACATTGTTTTGCAATATTGCTCATACTGGAGATAAGCGATAGGCTGTATTTAAAGACCACTGATTTCCAGGATGGAAACAGCAGACTTCAACTGACGGTATTCTTAATACACTTGGTTGAACGGTTACTTCTTTGATCTCCTATTACAGCCCTTCGAAGCCTCCTTTAGCAAGCAGTGCTGGCTTCTTGTCGATCAAGAAGCCATCTGCTCCTATCGTACCGCCACATGACTAGGGCCTGGCCCGAACACGTTACATTTTTTTAACCACAGCAAGTGGTTAAGAAACATGCAGGGACTTGGTCTGATCAACCTACGAAAAGTTCAACAGAGAAGCTAGCAGCGGGGAGTGGAAGAACCACGAAAGGTTCAGCTCCGCCAACATGACACAATTGAGTCACTGGAGACTCGAAGTGGGAAGCAGGTCCCATGAGAAGGCCTTACCAAGAAAAGGCAACCCAAGAAACCGAAAGGGCCAAAGAGCAATTTCTCAATTGACGAAGCAGAACGACAACTAGCGCGAGACTTAGCCAAGCAGACCTTTAGCGAATCAACTAAAGAGTTAGCAAAGGCAGCAACTAGCCTTCCTGGGCTATTTCCCCCCAGTCCCAGTAAAGGAAAGAGACCGGCGCAACCACTGAAGAAAGACAGCATACCTGCCGGAACACCTAAGAAGGAAGAAGAGGAAGAAGAAGTATCAGATCATTCGGTAGTAAGGCAGACACCAGACGAGTTCCCTAGTGACTCTCCAGAAAGCTTGTCAGAAGACAGCTTGAGTAACGAAGAGTCCAAACACAATATGTCCGCAGGTGAATCCGGCGGGCCGCCCGGCCCAGGGGCCAGGCAAACAGGACCTAAAATTAAACTTCTGCTACCACTCTCGTTCTCTGGCGAAAAGGATGACTTGAAGCCTGAAGTATTTGACTAAGGGGTGATAACAACCTCTCAATACCTGGCCCTACATGGGGTGGACAAAGCGAATGAAAAAAGGGGAGAATACTTTGGAAGCTTCTCCACCGGAAAAGCAGAGGAAGCATACCACCAAGCAATGAACCACTATGAGAGTGGAGAGAATATCCGAGGAACAACCCTGATAAAATACTTGAGAGACAGATTCCAATCCTCGCGAAACACCGAAGAACTATACAAAAGGTTCAAAGATATCCAGCAAGTATGAAATGGCAAAACAGAAAGAATAACCTTGGTCGCAATGGATCTTTTAACATATCATGGACAATTGCCTACCGGGACGGTGTCTCTGTACACACTGTGACAGAGATTGTTAGAGGCAATGCACCCTAGACTACGCCAGGAGGTAGAACCCATGGAAGAGGAGTGTGATTCCTTTGATAAGATAGTCAAGCGGGCCGAACGAAAGGACGCTATCTTGTATGAAATAGAAGTTTACCGAACCCACGTACCAGAGCAATGGAATAGCAAAGGATCATCAGTGTAATGTGTTCAGGCCAGGCCCTAGTCACGGAGCGGTACGATAGGAGCAGATGGCTTCATGATCAACACGAAGCGAGCGCTGCTGGCTAAAGGAGGCTTCGAACGGGGTGTAATTGGAGATCCAAGAAGTAACCATTCAACCAAGTATATTTTAAGAATACTGTCTGTGGAAGTCTGCTGTTTCCATCGTGGAAATCAGCGGTCTTTAAATACAGCATATCGCTTATCTCCGGTATGAGCGATATTGCAAAACAATGTATGTATCAACCGATAGCATACAAAACAATTCACGTATCAAACGGTACTGTGAACTAAGCATAAAACAATGTGTGTATCAGCCGATAGCACATGAAACAACACAAGTATCAACTGATACTGGGAAACCAAACATAAAACAATCTGTATATCAACTGATAGCATACACGAAACAATACAAGTATCAAATGATACTGTGAAACCAAACATAAAACAACCTAGTACCCGTACCGGTTACACTGCCAAAATAAAATAACAATTTCACCAAAATAAAACAACTTAATAAATCCTAATAGCCGGTAAAACCACTATTCTCCGGAAAGTCCGCTTAGGACCTATCCTTATCGTCATCGCTATCCTGCAACAATCTCATGTTGTCCTGCAACATCCATTCCGCACCTTCCAACCATCTTTCCAAACACTCCCCACATGAGGCTCCGCGCACAAAGCAACCTGACTCCTAGTAGTGTCGCAGGTCCACAAAGTTTTGAACTATCCAGTCCTCCCATTCCTCCGTCTCGATATCGATTCGTCCGCAATCCCCCCAGTGATCAAGGTAGAATATTTTCCAGTTTGTGGTTTCTGGCATGATTTCTCAGTACAGCAGGGACCCCAAAATGAGGTCTCGTCCTTTTATGCTGACTTCTTCATAGTTTGACATTTTGTTTCTTTCGTGTAAGGATAAGTTTTGTAAGTGAGAAAGATTTGTAAGAGGGTAAGGTTTGGAGGTCTGGTAGTGTGGTCTGTTTTCTTCCGCGGTTTAGAGGGATGGTGGGTGGTATTTATGTTTTGATGGGGACCTCGCTGAGGTGTTGGCCTCGCTTAGGTCTTTAGGGAAAAGCGGGGTGCTGGTTAATTTCGGTTTCTTCCGTTTCCATGCAACCGTCACATTTTTCTGTGCTCAGGTAGCACCCACTACTGAAGCGGAAAACATCTGACATTGATCCTCCCCACATTCGTCCCGTCGATTCCGTTGTTATTTCTAAGCATTTGTTGCAGATGTGTATGAATAGTCGCTGTGTAAGGTATCATCTTGGAATAATATCACGGTTCACCAACAGTCCCATTAGCTGCTGGCGCAGTCTCCAAGGCACTTGCTCACCATTTGACATCGTAAGGCTGTTGGATGGAGTGTTTTTTTCCTTTTGCTATTGCTAGTACTCTGCCTCGGCCAGCCGGGCTAGGTATGCTGCTTTATCTTCCATTACCAGATTTTCATCTTCGCTGCTTTCAAAATCGCTCTCAAATTGGGCTGACCAAAATCCATCCTGTATCCCTGGGTCCGGGTTCAGGCGCAGGTGTTGGATTTCTGGTAGGGTTGGGCTCCACGCCACAATCGCATGGTTTATCGTAGGGGGTAGCTCATCCTCTGGTTTGTTGTCTTCCCACCATTGATTAACGGCTTCCATCGCATTTTCCAATCCTTCACTGGGTTCCCAGCTATTTTCTGTTTCTGGGTACCCCACCCATTTCACTCGGAATTGGTCACAGTCATATCATCTTCTGTGGTCTCGTATGGTTTCCACTTCCCATTCCGGTTTCTCGTTAACCACAACCAGGAGTGGTTTTGCGTGGCTCCTGGCAGGGAAGGAGATATCATCGTTAGGGCAATATCTTTTCATAGTGGATGCATGGAATGTTGCTTGTCGGTTTCTGTACATTCTGCCATCCATTTCTACAGTGCAATTTTTTGTATGCTCATCATATCCGATTGTCTTGAATGGTCCACGCCAGCGCGGTTGCAATTTCTTGCTGCGTCCCGACTTTGTTGCGAATAAACTTCCATATACCACTAACAGATTACCCTTTACTATCGGTGTATGGTGTCTGCGTTGTTTTACTGCCGTTCTCGTGCTTCTAAATCGTGCCATTTTAATCGCATTGAATGACTCGTTCCGGCTTGCTTGGTGCCTGTTTAACAATTCGTCGGCAGCTGGTACTGCAGAGTTCTTGAAGTTTGCTAGAGCCAGTAGTGGGTAATTGGTTTTTAAAATGGCCTCATATGGTGACATACCGAGGGTTTCTGACCATCCTGCATTCAGGTATTCTGCTGGCTCTACTATGGCATGAAACCAATTGTTTTGTCTGGCGTTGACTAGGTTTCGGAGAGCTGTCTTCAATTCTCGAATTTTTCTTTCGACCTGTCCATTCCTTTCATGATGGCCTGGTGCCGCCTTGATATGCTCAATACCTAACAATCGACACTGTTGTCTCCACACATGTGACTCAAATCTTGGGTCCGCATAGATTACTAGAGATGTTGGGTAGCCATGGGGTGTAAATATTTTGTTGCGTAGAAGTTCCCAGGTTGTTATTGCTGTTACTTGCTTAATTATAGGTATAAGCCACGTGAATCCTGACAATCTATCCATCGCAACTAGGATCGTGTCGTATCCCCATGAATTGTCGAAGAGTCCCGCAAAGTCAATGGCTATTGATTCAAAGATTTCTGACTGTAGGGTAATTGTCTGAGCCTTTCCTTCTGGCAATTTTGTAGGCTCCTTATTTACTTGGCATGTGTGGCACTGGGTTATATACGCTCTAAAGTCTTGCCACGTTTCAGGACAAAATATGTACTCCGTTGCGTACCGTAAGTTTGGTTCAACACTGTGGGGGCCTTTATTGTGAATTTCGCTAATGACATACTCTCTTAACATCGTATTTCCGTATGCGGGACCTTTCGGGACATACAGTCAGTCTTCCCCGTATCTGGTTTTTGCGTATAGCATTCTGTTTGCAACCTTGTAAGAGGACAAGTCTCCTGTGGAGTCCATATTCTCATTTACCTTTTTCCAAATTGGTTCTTTCCAGTATGCTGCTACCATGTGCACGCGGAACGTTCCGATCATTTCATTGAATATTTGTAAGGTGTCGTGTTCGTCTTCTATCTCACTTCCTCTGGTTGTCTCACATAGGTCTTCCTCCTCATTGTCTTCCAAGACATCATGTAGCCTGCGCCGGTATTCTGTCATCGTCGGGGGCATTACTGAGGCTATTGTCTCATTGGCAAGGGTTTCTAGCCGTTCCGCTCGTCTAATCGGTGGTGGGCTATCAGGTCCTGGTATTCGGAAAGCCGCTATTGTCTTGGCCCTAAGGTTGTCTATTGGTTCTGGCTCTGGCATTTGGAATGCCAGGGCTTCCGGGTTTAGCCGTGCCGGAATTGTATAAGATCTGGGGGTCGGCTGGGCAAGGGTGGATGGCCCTTCTCCCGCACTAATTGGTCTTCTGCCGATCGGTTGTTGCCATTCCCAGTCATTAATTTCGGGGGACTCCGGAGGGCGCGGGTCGATTTCTGTACTTGGAGGACTTAGTCCTTCACCAAGCGGGCAAGGGGTTGATCTTTCCCGTCGTCTAGGATGGTTCTTTGTGAATTTGATCTTGGTTTGATTATATGGGCAATGGTCCACATAACGGTTTAGTGGTGTAAGGTGCTAGGTTGGAGTTCTTCCAGTGGCGTACTTCGCAGGGTATACTGGTCACCCCAATCGTTTCCTGCAAAAATAGAGCAGGGGCTTTCGGGAGGTATAGGGGCCTCGTTGGGGTACTCAGTATAGGAGAACGAAGAGCAAGTAGGGGAGAACTCATGCGTGGGCTCCATTGTGTTTCATTCTTGCTCGTAGACCGTGTTATCCGAGATGTCATCCAATTCCTTCGTATAATCATGGACATAGAGTGGATTCAAGTCTGAGTCTCGCTCGTATACCCGGCAAAGGGTATCAGCTAAATGGTTCGTGCCTCCGGGTACGTAGACTATTTTCGCGTTGTATTTTCCCAAGGCACCTGGCCATCGCACTTGCTTTCTGCTTGAGTTCTTTGCCGTTCGTAAGTGTGTTAAGGGTTGGTAGTCTGTAACTATTGTAAAGAAATTTCCCATTACTATATTGTGGAACCAATTAAGTGCTTCCGCTATTGCTAAGGCCTCTTTATCTGTGGTCCCAAAGTTCCTCTGAGCGTTAGTGAACTTTCTGCTATGTAATGCGGCTGGTCGTGCCGTCTCATAAGTGGGTCCCTGTCCTACCCATGCCCCAACTCCTGAACCTGAGGCGTCTGTAACCAACCAAATTGGTTCCTTGCTTCGCATGTCTATTGGTCGCATGACTTGGTGATCAATAATTTGCATTCGGACCATATAGAATGCGGTCTGGTGGGTCGTTGTCCATATGAATTCGGCGTTTCCTGTTAAGTCAGTTAGCGGTGCCGTCAACGTAGCATGGTGTGGGAGAAACTGGGCCACAAAATTGACTATTTCAAGGAAGCGTTACAATTCCTTCTTGTTTTTTGGTATCTCCCATCCTGCAATGGACGATATTTTGTGGGGGGAGGCATGAATTCCCTCGTTGTCCACAATGTGTCCTAATACTTCCAATTTGTCCGCAACAAGTACTGACTTCCTTTGGCTCGCATAGAATTTTGCTTTTCTGAGTCAATCACATACTTGGCGTATGTATTTTTCATGTTCCACTGATGTGTCTGAGAATATGAGAATATCATCAATGCATACCCATACAAAATGATGTAAATATTCACTTAGAAGGTCCTCCATTATCTGCATAAATGTTGCTGGTACGTTCATGTCTCCTTGTAGCATTACCTTGCTCACAAACCCTCCGAACGGGGTTTTGAATGAGTTGAACTTAACACTTTCCTTGTCCACTCGTGTTTGGAAATATGCGTCGCTTAGGTCGATCTTACTCCTGAATTTGGCTCATCCTATCCGGTTAAGGATCTGCTGTTGGTTTGGAATTGAAGGACTATCCATGACCGTGTTATCACTCCTTACCTTCAGGGCCACGAGGGGGCAGATCCTTCCATCTGATTTGGGTTGTACAAACATAGGTGACGCTCTGGAAACCTCCTGTCGTACAATTACTCCACTTCGTAATTCCTTGTTTATCTAGTTCATGAGTTTTTCCTTGTAGGCTTCTGGAATCGAGTATGTTGGTTGGTTTGGTAGGTCGGTTGGATCTTTTAGCCCAATGTGCTGGCTAATCTTTCGCACAGGAGGTAGCATTTCAGGGACCTTGTCTGGGAATAGATCCTTGTATTCTTCCAACAATGTTGTTGAGTTGGTGTCTGACACAGCGGCTGGGAATTCCCCACTTGTTGGTTTGCACAGCACATGTAGTTTGTTACCGGGAAATTCCACTGCTGTTTCCCCATACCTGATAAGAGCATTATGTCTTTTCAGGAAGGGCATTCCAATCAGGGCATCATATTTTGCCAAGTTCCCTACCAACATCTCCTCATTTGTCTCTTTCTTTTTCTCGATTTCTACGGTCAGTCCACATTTCTCGTGTCTTGAAGAGTGGGATCCTTTCATTGCCATATTGACTCTTGTTGGTTGGGGTAGAGGCTCCATAGGGATGCCATGGGTAGAGATAAAGGTGGCACTTATTATGTCCCAGCCGATTGTTCCCGTATCGAATAGTACCTTTGCTGGGTGGCCTTCCATGTGAATCATTGCTGCAAGAGCATCACGGGCCCTGATTGCCAACGTTGGTTGTGTTCGCAGGCTTTCCATTTCCACTAAGTTAATTTCCACTTCGTCATATTCGGTTGCTTCCATGTGGTTTGTGCTAGCCTCTCGCTTAGCAGCCTTTCCTTTTTCCTTTTTTGGAATAGCAATCCTTTGCGTAGTGCCCTTTTTTCCCGTATTCGAAACATGTGCCTTCCTCGCGTTGTTTCTGCTTCTTGTCTTTTTTATCTTTTGAATCCTTGCGGTATGGTTTATCCTTTTTCATATTATCCCGTGATGATGATCCTTTGCTATTCTTTTGTTCTGGTATGTGGGTTCGGCAGACTCCTGTTTCATACAGGATAGCGCCCTTCCGTTCGGCCCGCTTGACTATCTTGTCAAAGGAATCACCCTCCTACTCCATGGGTTCTACCTCCTGGCGTAGTCTGGGATGTATTGCTTCATACAATCATTGTCGCAGTGTATACTGAGACACTGTCACGGTAGGCAATCGTCCATGATACATCAAGAGATCCGTCACAACCAAGGTTATTGATTCTGTTTTGCCATTTCGCACTTGCTGGATATCCTGGAACCTTTTGTATAGTTCTTCCGTGTTTCGCGAGGATTGGATTCTCTCTCTCAAGTACTTTATCAGGGTCGTTCCTCAGATTTTTTCTTCACTGTCGTAGTGGTTCATTCCTTGGTCGTATGTGTCCTCTGCCTTTCCAGTACAGAAGCTTCCGAAGTATGCTCCACTTCCTTCCTTGGTTTTGTCTACTCCACGTAGGGCAAGGTATTGGGAAGTTGTTATAACCCACCGGTCGAATACTGCAGGTTTTAAGTCGTTTTTTTCGCCAAAGAATGAGGGTGGCAGTGGAAGTTTGATTTTAGGTCCTGTTTGGCCAGCCCCTGGGCCGGGCGGTGCGGCGGATTCACTGGTGGACATATTGTGTTCAGACTCTTCGCTACTTGAGCTGTCACCTGGCGAGCTTTTAGGAGAGTGGCTGGGGGATTCGTCTGGTGGCTGTCTTTCTACCGAGTGAACTGATTCTTCTTCTTCACCTTCTTCCTTCTTAGGTGTCGCGACAGGTATGCTGTCTTTCTTCAGTAGTTGCGCTGGTCCCTTTCCTTTACTGTGGCTGGGGGGAAATAGCCCAGGAAGGCTGGTTGCTGCCTTTGCTAATTCGTCAGCCGATTCACTAAAGGTCTGCTTGGCCAGGTCTCGCGCTGGTTGTCGTTCTGCTGCGTCGATCGAGAATTCGCTTTTTGGCCCTTTCAGTTTCTTGGGTTGCCTTTTCTTGGTAAGGCCTTCTGGTGGGACCTACTTCCCACTTTCAGTCTCCAGTGACCCAATGGTGTCATGTTGGCGGAGCTGAACCCTACGTGGTTCTGCCGCTCCCCGATGCTAGCTTTGCTGTTGGACTTTACGTAGGTTGATCAGACCAGGTCCCTGCAGGTTTCTTAACCACTTGCCGAGGTTAAAAAAATGTAACGTGTTCGGGCCAGGCCTTAGTCACATAGAGGTAGGATAGGAGCAGATGGCTTCACGATCAACACGAAGCGAGTGCTGCTGGCTAAAGGAGGCTTCGAACAGGGTGTAATTGGAGATCAAAGAAGTAACCGTTCAACCAAGTATGTTTTAAGAATACTGTCTGTCGAAGTCTGCTGTTTCCATCGTGGAAATCAGCGGTCTTTAAATACAGCATATCGCTTATCTCCAGTATGAGCGATATTGCAAAACAATAAGTGTATCAACGGATAGCATACGAAACAATTCACGTATCAAACGATACCGTGAACTAAAGATAAAACAATATGTGTATCAGCTGATAGCATATGAGACAATACAAGTATCAAGCGATACTGTGAAACCAAACACAAAACAAGGTGTGTATCAACGGATAGCATACACGAAACAATACAAATATCAAATGATACTGTGAAACCAAACATAAAACAACTTGGTACGCATACTGGTTACAATCATCGTAGGATAATACGAAGAAGGATAAATCATACCGCAAGGATTCAAAGGACAAGAAGGACAAGAAACAGAAACGACACAAGGAAGGCCTGTGTTTTGAATGCGGGAAAAAGGGGCACTATGCAAAGGACTACCATTCCAAAAAAGGAAAGGGAAAGGCCACTAAGTGAGAGGCTAGCACGAAACACATCAAAGCAACTGAATATGACGAAGTGGAAATTAACTCAGTGGAAATGGAAAGACTCCAAACCCAACCAACGTTGGCAATCAGGCCCCGTGACGCTCTTGAAGGAACGATTCACATAGAAGGCCACCCAGCAAAGGTACTATTTGATACGGGAACCATAGGCTGCGACATGGTTAGCGCCACTTTCATATCCGCCCATGGCATCCCTACGGAGCCTCTACCCCAACCAACAACAGTCAATATGGCTATAAAAGGATCCTGCCCTTCAAGTACAAGAAACGTGGACTGACCGTAGGAATCGGGAAAAAGAAATGGACAAATCAGGAGATGTTGGTAGGGAACTTGGCAAAGTACGACGCCCTGATTGGAATGCCATTCCTGAAAAGACATAATGCTCTTATCAGATGTGGGAATACAGCAGTGGAATTTCCCGATGACAAACTACGTGTGCTATGCAAAGCAACAAGCGGGGAATTCCGAGCCACTGTGTCCGACACCACCACAACAACATTGTTGGAAGAATACAAGGATGTATTCCCGGACAAGGTCTCTGAAACGCTACCCCCTGTGCGTAAGATTAGCCACCACATTCAGCTAAAAGATCCGACCGACCTACCAAACCAACCAACATACTCGATCCCAGAAGCCTACAAGGAAAACTCATGAACTGGATAAATGAGAAATTATGAAGTGGAGTAATTGTACAACAGGAGGTTCCCGGAGCGGCACCTATGTTTGTACAACCCAAATCAGATTGAAGGATCTGCCCCCTGGTGGACCTGAAAGTGAGGAACGATAACATGATCATGGATAGTCTATCGATTCCAAACCAAGAGCAGAACCTTAACCGAATAGGACAAGTGAAATTCAGGAATAAGATCGACCTAAGCGACGCATATTTCAAAACACAAGTGGACAAGGACAGTGTTAAGTTCTACTCCTTCAAAACCCCGTTCGGAGGATTTGTGAGCAAAGTAATGCTACAAGGAGACATGAATGCACTGGCAACATTTATGTAGATAATAGAGGAGCTTCTAAGCGAATATTTACATCATTTTGTATCGGTATACATTGATGATATTCTCATATTTTCAGACACATCAGAGGAACACAAGAAACACATACGCCAAGTATGTGATTGACTTAGAAAAGCAAAATTCTATGCAAGCAAAAGGAAGGCAGTACTTTTTGCAGACAGGCTGGCAGTATTGGGACACACAGTGGACAACGAGGGGATCCATGCCTCCCCCCAGAAAATACTATCCATTGCAGGATAGGAGACACCAAAAAACAAGAAGCAATTACAACGGTTCCTAGGAATAGTGAATTATGTGGCCCAGTTTTTCCCCCACCATGCAATGTTGACCCCACTATTAACTGACTTAACGGGAAACGCCGAATTCGTATGGACAACGACCCACCAGGCGGCATTCGATATGGTCCGAAAGCGAATTATCGATCACCAAGTCATACGACTATTAGACATACGAAGCGAGGAACCAATATGGTTGTTTACAGACACCTCAGGTTCAGGAGTTAGAGCATGGGTGGGACAGGGACCCACTTATGAGAAGGCACGACCAGCCGCGCTATATAGCAGGAAGTTCACCAACCCTCAGATGAACTATGGGACCACCGATAAAGAGGCCTTAGCAATAGTGGAAGTGCTTAATCAGTTCCACAATGTACTAATGGGAAATTCCTTCACGATGGTTACTGACCACCAACTCTTAACACACCTGCAAACGGCAAAGAACCCTAGCAGAAAGTAGGTGAGATGGCTAAGTGCCTGCGGAAAATACGACGCAAAAATAGTCTACGCCCCAGGAAGCATGGACTATTAGGCTGATGCCCTTTCCCAGGTTTACGAGGGAGAAACAGACTTGAACCCACTCTATGTCCACGATTATATGAAGGAATCGGATGACATCTCAGATCACACAGTCTACAAGCAAGAATCAAACACAATAGAGCCCACGCATGAGTTCTCCCCTACTTCCCCTCCTTTCTCCTATACTGAGTACCCCAACGAGGCCCCTGTACCTCCCGAAAGCCCCTGCTCGATCACTGCAGGAAACGATTGGGGTGACCAGTCTACCCTGTGAAGTACGCCACTGGAAGAACTCCAGCATAGCTCATTACACTACTCACACTGTTACGTGGATCATTGCCCATATCACCAAACCAAGATCAAATTCACAAACAACCATCGTAGACAACGGAGAAAATCGACCCCTCCCTCGCTTAGTGAAGGACCAAGCCCCACAAGTGCAGACATCGACCCGAGCCCTCCAGATTCCCCCGAAATCAAGGACTGGGAATGGCAACAAACGAGCGGCGGAATACCAACAAGTACAGCAGAAGGGCTGTCCACTCTTGCCCAGCCGACACCTAGATCTTATACGATTCCGGCACTGCTAAACCCGGAAGCTCCAGCATTCCAAATGCCAGAGCCAGAACCAATAGAGAACCTTATAACCGAAACAATAGTGGCTTTCCGAATGCCAGGACCTGATAGCCCACCACCGATTAGATGCGCGGAACGACTAGAAAGGCTTACCAATGAGACAATAGTCTCAGTAATGCCCCTGACGATGACAGAATATCGGAGCGGGCTATAAGATGTCTTGGAAGACAACGAGGAGGAAGACCTACCTGAGGCAACCAGAGGAAGCGAGATACAAGACGAACGCGACACCCTACAAACAGTCAATGAAATGATCGGAACATTCCGAGCACACAAGATAGCAGTATACCAAGAAGAACCAATTGGGAAAAAGGTCAATGAAAGTATGGACTCCACAGGAGACTTGTCCTTCTACAAGGTTGCAAACGGAATGCTTTACGCAAATACCAGATATGGGGAAGACTGCCTGTATATCCCAAAAGGCCCCGCATACGGAAATACGATATTAAGAGAATATGTCATTAGCGAAATCCACAATAAAGGCCACCACAGTGTTGAACGAAACTTGCCGTACGTGACAGGGTACCCATTCTGGCGTGAAATGGGGAAGGACTTTAGCGCATATGTAAACCAGTGCCATATATGCCAGATAAATAAGGAGCCTACAAAATTGCCAGAAGGAAAGGCTCAGACAATTACCATGCTGTCGGAAATATTCGAATCAATAGCCATTGACTTTGCGGGACCCTTCCACAATTCATGGGGATACGACACAATCCTGGTTGTGATGGATAGGTTTTCGGGATTAAAGTAGCTCATACCTACAACAAAGCAAGTAACAGCAATAACAACCTGGGAACTTCTACGCAACAAAATATTTACACCCCATGGCTACCCAACATCTCTAGTAAGCAATGTGGACCCACGGTTTGAGTCACATGTGTGGAGACAACAGTGTCGATCATTAGGCATTGAACATATCAAGGCGGCACCAGGCCATCATGAAACAAAGGGACAAGTCGCAAGGAAAATTCGGGAATTGAAGACGGCTCTCCGAAACCTAGTCAATGCAAGACAAAACAATTGGTTTGATGCTATACCAGAGACAGCAGGATACGTGAATGCAGGATGGTCAGAAACCCTCGGTATATCACTATATAAGGCTATTTTTGGAAAGAATTACCCACTATTTCCCCTAGTGAACTTCAAGAACTCCGCAGTACCAGCTGCCAACGAACAGTTAAACAGGCACCAAGCAATCCGAAATATGGCATTCCATGCGATTAAATTGGTACGATTTGGAAGCACGAGAATGGCAGGAACACGACGCAGACACCATACACAGATAGGAAAGGGTAATCTGTTACTGCTATACGGAAGTTTATTCGCAACGGAGTCAGGACGGGGCAAGAAATTGCAACCACGCTGGTGTGGACCATTCAAGATAATCGAATACGATGAGCATACACAAAATTAGACAGTAGAAATGGATGGCAGAATGGGCAGAAACCGAGAAGCGACATTCTATGCATCCACCATGAAAGGATACCTCCCTGACGATAATATGTCCTTCCCTGGAAGGAGCCATGCCAAACCACCCCTGATTGTGGTTAATGAGAAACCGGAATAAGAAGTGGAAACTATACGAGACCATAGAAGACGGTATGACCGTAACCAATTCCTAGGGAAATGGGTGGGGTACCCAGAAACAGAGAATAGCTGGAAACCCCTTGCAGGATTGGAAAATGCGATGGAATTCGTTAATCAATGGTGGGAAGACAACAAACCGGAGGACACGTTAGCCCTTACGATAAACCATGTGACGGTGGCGTGGAGCCCCATACTGCCAGAAATCCAACACCTGCGCCCAGACATGAACCAAGGGATACAGGACGGATTCTGGTCAGCCCACTTTGAGAGCGATTTTAAAAGCAGGGAAGATGAAAATCGGGTAATGGAAGATGAAGCAGCATACCTAGCCCGGCTGGCGAAGGCTGAGTACTGGCAATAGCTAAAGGAAAAACACACCATCCAACAGCCTTACGATGTCAAACTATGAGCAAGTACCCGGGAGACTGCGCCATCAGCTAAGGGGACTGTTGGTGAACCGTGATATTATCCCTAGACGATACCTTACACACCGACTATTCATACACATCTGCAACAAATGCTTAGAAATAACAACAGAATCGACGGGACGAATTTGGGGAGCCACAGTGTCAGATGTTTTCCGCTTCGGCAGTAGGTGCTACCTGAGCACAGAAAAATGTGATGGTTTGCATGGAGACGGAAGAAACCGAAATTAAGGAGCAACCTCCTTCCCCTGAAAACCTAAGCGAGGCCGACATCTAAGCAAGGCCAACACCTAAGCAAGGTCACTACTGAAACATAAATACCACCCACCATCCCTATAAACCGCTGAAGAAAACAGACCACACTACCTGTAACCGGTACGGGTACTAGGTTGTTTTATATTTAGTTTCACAGTATCATTCGATACTTGTATTGTGTCGTGTGCTATCGGTTGATACACACCTTGTTTTATCTTTGCTTTCAGGGTATCGTTTGATACTGGTATTGTTTCGTATGCTATCGGTTGATACATACATTGTTTTGTATTTGGTTTCACAGTATCATTTGATACTTGTCTTGTTTCGTGTGATATCGGTTGCTACACACATTGTTTTGCAATATCGCTCATACTGGAGATAAGCGATATGCTGTATTTAAAGACCGCTGATTTCCGCAATGGAAACAGCAGACTTCGATGGACAGTATTCTTAATATACTTAGTTGTACGGTTACTTCTTTGATCTCCTATTACACCCCGTTCGAAGCCTCCTTTAGGAGGCAGCGCTCGCTTCTTGTTGATTGAGAAGCCATTTGCTCCTATCGTACCGCTACGTGACTAGGGGCTGGCCTGAACACATTACAGTTTTTTAACCTCAGCAAGTGGTTAAGAAACCTGCAGTGACCTGGTCTGATCAACCTGCAAAAAGTCCAACAGCGAAGCTGGCATCGGGGAGTGGCAAAACCACGAAGGGTTCGGCTCTGCCAACACGACACCATTGAGTCACTGGAGACCCAAAGTGGGAAGCAGGTCTGATCAGAAGGCCTTACCAAGAAAAGGCAACCCAAGAAACCGAAAGGGCCAAAGAGCGCATTCTCGATCGACGAAGCAGAACGACAACTAGTGCAAGACTTGGCCAAGCAGACGTTTAGCAAATCGACTGACGAATTAGCAAAGGCAGCAACCAGCCTTCCTGGCCTATTTCCCCCCCGCTACAGTAAAGGAAAGGGACCAGCGCAACCACCCAAGAAAGACACCATACCTGTCAGGAGACCTAAGAAGCAGGAAGGCGAAGAAGAAGCATCAGATCACCGGGTAAAAAGACAGCCACCAGACGAATTCCCCAGCGACTCTCCCGAAAGCTCGCCAGACGAGAGCGCGAGCAATGAAGAGTCCAACCACAATATGTCCGAAGGTGAATCCACCCGGCGAACAGGACCTGAAATCAAACTTCCGCTGCCACCCTCATTCTCGGGCGAAAAGGATGACTTACAACCTGAACTATTTGACCCGTGGGTTATAACAACTTCTCAATACCTTGCCCTACATGGAGTGGACAAAACCAAGAAAGGAAGCGGAGTGTACTTCGGAAGCTTCTGTACCGGAAAGGCAGAGGATGCATACCACCAAGGAATGAACCACTACAAGAGTGGAGAAAAAATCCGCGGAGCGACCCTGATAAAGTACTTGAGAGAGAGATTCCAATCCTCGCGAAACACGGAAGAACTACACAAAAGGTTCAAGGATATCCAGCAAGTACACAATGGCAAAACAGAAAGAATAACCTTGGTCGCGACAGATCTCTTGATGTATCATGGACAATTGCCTACCGGGACAGTGTCTCAGTATACGCAGCGACAAAGATTGTATGAGGCAATGCATCCCTGACTACGCCAGGAGGTAGAACCCATGGAGAAGGAGGCTGATTCCTTTGACAAGATAGCCAAGCAGGCGGAACGAAAGAATGCTATCCTGTATGAAACAAAAGTTTACTGAACCCACATACCACAGCAAAAGAACAGCAAAGGATCATCATGACAGGATAAGACGAAAAATGATAAACCATACCTCAAGGATTCAATAAACAAGAAAGACAAGAAGCAGAAATGACGCAAGGAAGGCACATATTTCGAATGCGGGAAAAAGGAGCACTACGCAAAGGATTGTGATTCCAAAAAAGGAAAAAGAAAGGCCGCTAGGCAAGAGGCTAGCACAAACCACATGGAAGCAACCGAATACGACGAAGTGGAAATTAACTCAGTGGAAATGGAAAGCCTGCGAATGCGACCAATGTTGGCAATCAGGCCCCGTGACGCCCTTGAAGGAACGATTCACATAGAAGGCCACCCAGCAATGGTACTATTCGACACGGGAACAATCGGCTGCGACATAATAAGTACCACCTTTATCTCTACCCATGGCATCCCTACGGATCCTCTACCCTAACCAACAACAGTCAATATGGCAATGAAAGGATCCCGCTCTTCAAGCCGCAAGAAATGTGGACTGACCATAGGAATCGGGAAAACAAAATGGACAAATCAGGAGATGTTGGTAGGGAACTTGGCAAAATACGACACCCTGATTCGAATGCCATTCCTGAAAAGACATAATGCTCTTATCAGGTGTAGGGATACAGCAGTGGAATTTCCCGATAACAAACTACGTGTGCTGTGCAAACCAAAAAGTGCGGAATTCCGAGCCGCTGTGTTAGATACAAAGAGAACAACATTGTTAGAAGAATACAAGGATGTATTCCCGGACAAGGTCTCTGAAACACTACCCTCTGTGCGAAAGATTAGCCACCACATTTGGCTAAAAGATCCAACTGACCTACGAAACCAACCAACCTACTCGATCCCCAAAGCCTACAAGGAAAAACTCATAAACTGGATAAACGAGAAATTACGAAGTAGAGTAATTGTACGACAGGAGGTTCCCGGAGCGGTACCTATATTTGTACAACCCAAATCAGACAGAAGGATCCGTCCCCTGGTGGACCTGAAGGTAAGGAACGACAACATGGTCATGGATAGTCCATCAATTCCAAACCAACAGCAGATCCTGAACCAAATAGGACGAGCCAAATTCAGGGATAAGATCGACCTAAGCGACGCATATTTCCAAACACGAGTGGACAAGGCCAGTGTTAAGTTCAACTCATTCAAAACCCTGTTCAGAGGGTTTGTGAGCAAGGTAATGCTACAAGGAGCCATGAATGCACCACCAACATTTATACGGATAATGGAGGACCTTCTAAGCGAATATTTACATCATTTTGTATGGGTATACATTGATGATATTCTCATATTTTCAGACACATCAGAGGAACACGAAAAACANGAGTGGAGAAAAAATCCGCGGAGCGACCCTGATAAAGTACTTGAGAGAGAGATTCCAATCCTCGCGAAACACGGAAGAACTACACAAAAGGTTCAAGGATATCCAGCAAGTACACAATGGCAAAACAGAAAGAATAACCTTGGTCGCGACAGATCTCTTGATGTATCATGGACAATTGCCTACCGGGACAGTGTCTCAGTATACGCAGCGACAAAGATTGTATGAGGCAATGCATCCCTGACTACGCCAGGAGGTAGAACCCATGGAGAAGGAGGCTGATTCCTTTGACAAGATAGCCAAGCAGGCGGAACGAAAGAATGCTATCCTGTATGAAACAAAAGTTTACTGAACCCACATACCACAGCAAAAGAACAGCAAAGGATCATCATGACAGGATAAGACGAAAAATGATAAACCATACCTCAAGGATTCAATAAACAAGAAAGACAAGAAGCAGAAATGACGCAAGGAAGGCACATATTTCGAATGCGGGAAAAAGGAGCACTACGCAAAGGATTGTGATTCCAAAAAAGGAAAAAGAAAGGCCGCTAGGCAAGAGGCTAGCACAAACCACATGGAAGCAACCGAATACGACGAAGTGGAAATTAACTCAGTGGAAATGGAAAGCCTGCGAATGCGACCAATGTTGGCAATCAGGCCCCGTGACGCCCTTGAAGGAACGATTCACATAGAAGGCCACCCAGCAATGGTACTATTCGACACGGGAACAATCGGCTGCGACATAATAAGTACCACCTTTATCTCTACCCATGGCATCCCTACGGATCCTCTACCCTAACCAACAACAGTCAATATGGCAATGAAAGGATCCCGCTCTTCAAGCCGCAAGAAATGTGGACTGACCATAGGAATCGGGAAAACAAAATGGACAAATCAGGAGATGTTGGTAGGGAACTTGGCAAAATACGACACCCTGATTCGAATGCCATTCCTGAAAAGACATAATGCTCTTATCAGGTGTAGGGATACAGCAGTGGAATTTCCCGATAACAAACTACGTGTGCTGTGCAAACCAAAAAGTGCGGAATTCCGAGCCGCTGTGTTAGATACAAAGAGAACAACATTGTTAGAAGAATACAAGGATGTATTCCCGGACAAGGTCTCTGAAACACTACCCTCTGTGCGAAAGATTAGCCACCACATTTGGCTAAAAGATCCAACTGACCTACGAAACCAACCAACCTACTCGATCCCCAAAGCCTACAAGGAAAAACTCATAAACTGGATAAACGAGAAATTACGAAGTAGAGTAATTGTACGACAGGAGGTTCCCGGAGCGGTACCTATATTTGTACAACCCAAATCAGACAGAAGGATCCGTCCCCTGGTGGACCTGAAGGTAAGGAACGACAACATGGTCATGGATAGTCCATCAATTCCAAACCAACAGCAGATCCTGAACCAAATAGGACGAGCCAAATTCAGGGATAAGATCGACCTAAGCGACGCATATTTCCAAACACGAGTGGACAAGGCCAGTGTTAAGTTCAACTCATTCAAAACCCTGTTCAGAGGGTTTGTGAGCAAGGTAATGCTACAAGGAGCCATGAATGCACCACCAACATTTATACGGATAATGGAGGACCTTCTAAGCGAATATTTACATCATTTTGTATGGGTATACATTGATGATATTCTCATATTTTCAGACACATCAGAGGAACACGAAAAACACATACGCCAAGTATGTGATCGACTCAGAAAAGCAAAACCCTATGCGAGCAAAAGGAAGTCTATACTTTTTGCGAACAAGTTGGAAGTATTAGGACACATCGTGAACAATGAGGGAATTCATGCCTCCCCCCAGAAAATATCTTCCATTACAGGATGGGAGACACCAAAAAACAAGAAGGAATTGTAACGATTCCTAGGAATAGTGAATTTTGTGGCCCAGTTTCTCCCACACCATGCTACGTTGACGGCACCGCTAAGCGACTTAACGGGAAACGCCGAATTCGTATGGACAACGACCCACCAGACCGTATTTGATAAGGTCCGAAAACAAATTATTGATTACCAAGTCATGCGACCAATAGACATACGAAGCAAGGAACCAATTTGGTTGGTTACGGATGCCTCAGATTTAGGAGTTGGAGTATGGGTAGGACAAGGACCCACTTATGAGATGGCACGACCAGCCGCGTTACACACCAGAAACTTCACCAACGCTCAGATGAACTATGGGACCACTGATAAAGAGGCCTTAGCAATAGTGGAAGCGCTTAATTGGTTCCACAATATACTAATGGGAAATTCCTTTACAATAGTTACAGACCACCAATCCTCGACACACCTACGAATGGCAAAGAACACAAGCAGAAAGCAAGTCAGATGGCTAAGTGCCTTGGGAAAATATGACGTGAAAATGGTCTATGCACCAGGAAGCACGAACTATTTAGCTGATGCCCTTTCCCAGGTATACGACGGGGAATCAGACTTGAATCCACTCTATGTCCATGATTATGTGAAGGAATCGGATGACATCTCAGATAACGCGGTCTACGAGCAAGAATCAAACCCAATGAAGCCCACGCATGAGTTCTCCCCTACTTTCCCTCGTTTCTCCTATACTGAGTACCCCAACGAGGCCCTTGCACCTCCCAAAAGCCCCTGCTCAATCACTGCAGGAAAAGATTGGGGTGACCAATGTACCCTGCGAAGTACACCACCGGAAGAACTCCAACATAGCACCTTACACTACTCACATTGTTACGTAGACCATTGCCCATATCATCAAACCGAGATCAAATTCAGGAACAATTATCCTAGACAACAGGGAAGATTGACCCCTTACCTGCTTGGTGAAGGACCCAGCCCCCCAAGTACAGAAATTGACCCCAGCCCTCCGGAGGCCCCCGAAATTAATGACTGGGAATGGCAACAACTGATCGCAGGAAGACCAAGTAGTGCGGGAGAAGGGTCATCCACCCTTGCCCAGCCGACCCCCTGATCTTATGCAATTCTGGCACTGCTAAACCCAGAAGCCCCGGTATTCCAAATGCCGGAGCCAGAACCAATAGAAAACCTTACGGCCAAGATAATAGCAGTCTTCTGAATACCAGGACGTGATAGCCCACCACCGATTAGATGGGCAGAATGGCTAGAAAGCCTTACCAATGAGACAATGGTCTCAGTAATACCCGCAACGATGACAGAATACCGGCGCAGGCTATACGATGTCTTGAAAGACAACGAGGAGGAAGACCTACCTGAGACAACCAGAGGAAGTGAGATAGAAGATGAACGCGACACCTTACAAACAGTCAATGAAATGATCGGAACGTTCCAAGCACACATGGTAGCAGCATACCGGAAAGAACCAATTTGGAAGAAGTTAAATGAGAACATGGACTCCACAGAAGACTTGTCCTCCTACCAGGTTGCAAACGGAATGCTATACGCAAAAACCANTTGATACATACATTGTTTTGTATTTGGTTTCACAGTATCATTTGATACTTGTCTTGTTTCGTGTGATATCGGTTGCTACACACATTGTTTTGCAATATCGCTCATACTGGAGATAAGCGATATGCTGTATTTAAAGACCGCTGATTTCCGCAATGGAAACAGCAGACTTCGATGGACAGTATTCTTAATATACTTAGTTGTACGGTTACTTCTTTGATCTCCTATTACACCCCGTTCGAAGCCTCCTTTAGGAGGCAGCGCTCGCTTCTTGTTGATTGAGAAGCCATTTGCTCCTATCGTACCGCTACGTGACTAGGGGCTGGCCTGAACACATTACAGTTTTTTAACCTCAGCAAGTGGTTAAGAAACCTGCAGTGACCTGGTCTGATCAACCTGCAAAAAGTCCAACAGCGAAGCTGGCATCGGGGAGTGGCAAAACCACGAAGGGTTCGGCTCTGCCAACACGACACCATTGAGTCACTGGAGACCCAAAGTGGGAAGCAGGTCTGATCAGAAGGCCTTACCAAGAAAAGGCAACCCAAGAAACCGAAAGGGCCAAAGAGCGCATTCTCGATCGACGAAGCAGAACGACAACTAGTGCAAGACTTGGCCAAGCAGACGTTTAGCAAATCGACTGACGAATTAGCAAAGGCAGCAACCAGCCTTCCTGGCCTATTTCCCCCCCGCTACAGTAAAGGAAAGGGACCAGCGCAACCACCCAAGAAAGACACCATACCTGTCAGGAGACCTAAGAAGCAGGAAGGCGAAGAAGAAGCATCAGATCACCGGGTAAAAAGACAGCCACCAGACGAATTCCCCAGCGACTCTCCCGAAAGCTCGCCAGACGAGAGCGCGAGCAATGAAGAGTCCAACCACAATATGTCCGAAGGTGAATCCACCCGGCGAACAGGACCTGAAATCAAACTTCCGCTGCCACCCTCATTCTCGGGCGAAAAGGATGACTTACAACCTGAACTATTTGACCCGTGGGTTATAACAACTTCTCAATACCTTGCCCTACATGGAGTGGACAAAACCAAGAAAGGAAGCGGAGTGTACTTCGGAAGCTTCTGTACCGGAAAGGCAGAGGATGCATACCACCAAGGAATGAACCACTACAAGAGTGGAGAAAAAATCCGCGGAGCGACCCTGATAAAGTACTTGAGAGAGAGATTCCAATCCTCGCGAAACACGGAAGAACTACACAAAAGGTTCAAGGATATCCAGCAAGTACACAATGGCAAAACAGAAAGAATAACCTTGGTCGCGACAGATCTCTTGATGTATCATGGACAATTGCCTACCGGGACAGTGTCTCAGTATACGCAGCGACAAAGATTGTATGAGGCAATGCATCCCTGACTACGCCAGGAGGTAGAACCCATGGAGAAGGAGGCTGATTCCTTTGACAAGATAGCCAAGCAGGCGGAACGAAAGAATGCTATCCTGTATGAAACAAAAGTTTACTGAACCCACATACCACAGCAAAAGAACAGCAAAGGATCATCATGACAGGATAAGACGAAAAATGATAAACCATACCTCAAGGATTCAATAAACAAGAAAGACAAGAAGCAGAAATGACGCAAGGAAGGCACATATTTCGAATGCGGGAAAAAGGAGCACTACGCAAAGGATTGTGATTCCAAAAAAGGAAAAAGAAAGGCCGCTAGGCAAGAGGCTAGCACAAACCACATGGAAGCAACCGAATACGACGAAGTGGAAATTAACTCAGTGGAAATGGAAAGCCTGCGAATGCGACCAATGTTGGCAATCAGGCCCCGTGACGCCCTTGAAGGAACGATTCACATAGAAGGCCACCCAGCAATGGTACTATTCGACACGGGAACAATCGGCTGCGACATAATAAGTACCACCTTTATCTCTACCCATGGCATCCCTACGGATCCTCTACCCTAACCAACAACAGTCAATATGGCAATGAAAGGATCCCGCTCTTCAAGCCGCAAGAAATGTGGACTGACCATAGGAATCGGGAAAACAAAATGGACAAATCAGGAGATGTTGGTAGGGAACTTGGCAAAATACGACACCCTGATTCGAATGCCATTCCTGAAAAGACATAATGCTCTTATCAGGTGTAGGGATACAGCAGTGGAATTTCCCGATAACAAACTACGTGTGCTGTGCAAACCAAAAAGTGCGGAATTCCGAGCCGCTGTGTTAGATACAAAGAGAACAACATTGTTAGAAGAATACAAGGATGTATTCCCGGACAAGGTCTCTGAAACACTACCCTCTGTGCGAAAGATTAGCCACCACATTTGGCTAAAAGATCCAACTGACCTACGAAACCAACCAACCTACTCGATCCCCAAAGCCTACAAGGAAAAACTCATAAACTGGATAAACGAGAAATTACGAAGTAGAGTAATTGTACGACAGGAGGTTCCCGGAGCGGTACCTATATTTGTACAACCCAAATCAGACAGAAGGATCCGTCCCCTGGTGGACCTGAAGGTAAGGAACGACAACATGGTCATGGATAGTCCATCAATTCCAAACCAACAGCAGATCCTGAACCAAATAGGACGAGCCAAATTCAGGGATAAGATCGACCTAAGCGACGCATATTTCCAAACACGAGTGGACAAGGCCAGTGTTAAGTTCAACTCATTCAAAACCCTGTTCAGAGGGTTTGTGAGCAAGGTAATGCTACAAGGAGCCATGAATGCACCACCAACATTTATACGGATAATGGAGGACCTTCTAAGCGAATATTTACATCATTTTGTATGGGTATACATTGATGATATTCTCATATTTTCAGACACATCAGAGGAACACGAAAAACA
>PYWC01000056.1:76990-89540 GCA_003182015.1 Tuber magnatum
TGTTTTATGTTTGGTTTCACAGTATCGCTTGATACTTGTATTGTTTAGTGTGCTATCAGTTGATACACACATTGTTTTATGTTTGGTTTCACAGTATCGTTTGATACTTGTATTGTTTCGTGTGCTATCAGTTGATATACATATTGTTTTATGTTTGGTTTCACAGTATCATTTGATACTTGTATTGTTTCATGTGCTATCGGTTGATACATATATTGTTTTATGTTTGGTTTCACAGTATCGCTTGATACTTGTATTGTTTAGTGTGCTATCGGTTGATACACACATTGTTTTGCAATATCACTCATACTGGAGATAAGCGATAGGCTGTATTTAAAGACCGCTAATTTCCACGATGGAAACAGCAGACTTCGACTGACAGTATTCTTAATATACTTGATTGAACAGTTACTTCTTTGATCTCCTATTATACCCCTTCGAAGACTCCTTTAGCAAGCAGCGCTCGCTTCTTGTCGATCAAGAAGCCATCTGCTCCTATTGTACCGCCACGTGACTAGGGCCTGGCCTGAACACATTACACTCATCCTTGATCTTACTCTTGAGGATGATGATATTTCTGACTTCACCTCCTACGAAGACCCTTCTATAGCACTAGCCTCGATGGCTCACAAAACCTTTCCTGCCTTCCCAGCTTGCTCCATGCGGTTCTGAGAACCGCATACTCGCCCCCAACCCGAAATAGGGGAAGACAAACTACCCTCTGTAGGTACTACTGAATATGGCTCAGAATAGGATAAGCCTATGTCCCAAGCAGTGGCAGTGCTATCGGATAAACTGACACAACCCCCCAGGAACCCTCCTAAGTTCCCAACTAAAGTGACACCTAGCTTTTCCAGCTATAGAAACCCACAGGGCGACTCCTCTGTCGAGCTCACTAGGACTACCTGCAGCAGACTCCCTGTATGGAGGATTGCTTAGCATCTACAACAATGAACTGATTGTCTCAGTTGTACCTCCACTGATGGATGCATACTACAGTACCCTCTATGATGTCCTGAAAGAAGAGAAAGATATAGCACGGACCATGACTAGAGTGCAACAGATTTAAGATGAACAGGACGTTATCGATATATCTCGTAAATGGCAGAGCATTTTCTGACAGCAGATGGTATCAGGATAATGACACGAACTAATCTACTCACGAGTTATGAGGTGCGCTGGATAAGGAGATCTGGAAGGAGTCTACATAGGAGACGGAATGCTATATATAAGGACCCATTATAGTGAACACTACCTCTTTATTCCCAAAGGGCAGGTATTCAGTAGGAAAACCCTATGAGAATATGTTATGTATGAGATACATGGCAAAGGACACCACAGTACAGAATGAAACCTCTGATATGTAACTGAATACGTCTACTGGCCTGAGATGAGGAAGGACTTCCGTGATTATGTAAAGCAATGAGACACCTGCCAGACGAACAAGAAACTAACCCACAGACTAGAAGGAAGAACCCAAACACTTGACTCAGCATCTGAGGTGTTCAAGTCGATCACCATTAATTTCGCAGGACCATTAAACAAGTCAATTGGATTTGACCTTAACCTGGTAGACGTGGATCGACTAAGCAGCTATGTGTGGCTTATACCTACCAACACCACAGTCACGGCAGAAGGAACAATGAAACTCCAGGAACGAGACATCTTTACCCCTCACAGCCACCCCCTATCGATAATCAGTAATGCTGACCCTCATTTTGAATTTAACTCCTAGAAGCAGACATGCAAATCCCTTGGAATCGAACACATCAAAGCGGTGCCTAATCACAATAAAACTAATAGACAGGTGGAGCGAAAGATCTACGACCTCAAGACCAGCTTGAGGAATATGGTCAACAGACCTCAGACGAACTGGGAACCCCTTCTTACTAGCCTTGCAGCATACCTGAATGCTAGCTTCTCTGAAACCCTCAACATGTCACCACACAAGACAATGTATGGACGCAACTACCTTCTACTTCCGGTAATCCTCTCCAAGAATTCAGCAGTCCCTGCCTCAGATGACTACCTCAGCAGGCATCAGACCGATCGAAACTTAGCTTTCTAAGTAGTAAAGAAAGCAAGACACCAAAGTGCAACTACAGCAGCATGATGCAAAGACCTCACAAACCTATAGCAATTAGAGAATTGGTCCTAGTACATAGAGCACTATTTGCATCAATGTCTGAAAGGAGCAAGAAACTACAGCCTCACTGGGGAGGACCATTTAAAGTACTGGCATTCGATGAGTTTACTGAGAACTACACAGTCAAGATGGATGTAAGAACCTATTGGAAGGACACTGGTGTCTTCCACTCCACCTCAGTAAAACGATACCATTCAAACGATGACCAAAGATTCTCTGAACGAGCCCATACTCACCCTGCTCTAATCCTGATGAAAGAGAACCCAGAGTAGGAAGTTGAGTAAATCTTGGACCACAGAAAATGATACAAGGATAATGAATTCATAGTGAAGTGGAAAGGATCTCCACGAAGTGAAGACAGCTGGGAACCTCTGGAAGGTCTTGAGCACAGCATAGAAATAGTAAAGGAATAGTGGGAATACAACAAAGAAGGAACGCCACCGAATATTCAACAGAGCTCAATAGGAATCGCCAGGCCAGCCGCAAGATACTGGTCACCAGAAATGCCTGATACCCACTGGTTAGGAGAAGAAATCGATGGAGGACCAGCAAAGGAACACTTCTGGGCAGGTTACTTTGATAGCGAATTTGAATCGACCAGTGAAGAGAACAAAGTAATGGAGAACACAGCACTTAAGTACTACTTCTAGAACCTAACATCTCTCTATCCAAAACCATAACGATGTCAAACTATGTGGAACTTAGTATGGGGCAGCACTATGAGCTTGTGGGACTCTTAGTGAACTGTGGTACTATCCCATTATCTGAATATTTCTCTAAAATTTACTATCCTTACTGCGAAGAATGTGAGATGGTTCGAGTGATCTGTGAGGACAATGTCAGGGTGCGGGACTACTGCAACGTGCCCTGGTATAGGAGTGGTTTCTTTGTTGAAGTTGCATTTTGCACTTCTTGTTTATCATCTAATTACATGTTAGGCAATGATTTCCTTGAGGGGGAAGGTTATGGCGAGGAGGATTTCTTTGGGAATTTTGATTTTCGAGATTATTAGTTTTATTTTGGGTTAAACAGTTGTTTTGTTTTGGAGAATATAACTGGCACAGGTACTAGGTTATGTTTTATATTTTATTTTATACTATCATTTAATACTTATTATGTTTCAAAGGTATCGCTTGATACTTTGAATGTTTTATGTTTGATTTGATAGTATCGTTTGATACTTGTTATGTTTCAAAGGTATCACTTGATACTTTGAATGTTTTATGTTTGATTTGATAGTATCGTTTGATACTTGTTATGTTTCAAAGATATCGCTTGATACTTTGAATATTTTATGTTTGATTTGATAGTATTGTTTGATACTTGTTATATTTCAGAGGTATCACTTGATACTTTGAATGTTTTATGTTTTATTTGAGAGTATCGTTTGATACTTGCTATGTTTCAAAGGTATTGTTGGATATATTGAAAGGCACTATGTGATCGCTCATGCTAGAAATGAGTGAGAACTTGTATTTAAACACCACTGATTCCACGATGGAAACAGCAGACTTTGTCTGACAGTATCTTTAATATACTTGGTTGAATGGTTACTTCTTGATCTCCTATTATGCCCCTTCGAAGCTTCCTTTAGTCTACACAGCTCTCGCCTCTTGCCAAGCAAGTGGGCCACCTGTTACTATCGTACTCGAAGTGTGATTAGCACCCTAGGTGTGAACATGTTACACTTACCAGGAGTTGTTGTTCAGCATACAACTTTTTTTCTCACTTTTGGGATGAGAAAGTTTTCTCGATTCTGGTTGCAAATACCAATCAATATGCAGCCAAACTCCAGGGACCAGTACCACTACCCGATAGGCTTTTTGGAACACACCCATGAAGGCCAGTAACCATAGCTGAGATGAAGAAATTTATCGCACACCTGATTTTTATGGGCCTCCATGGGTGTAAAAGTATTGTAGAATATTGGTGGCAGGTTAAGCAGTATGGTAGGATTTGAAGGGTTGAGAATATGCTTTCACTTATATGGTTATAGCAAATCAAGCAATATCTTTATACTGAGCCAGTCCAAATTGATGGAAGAAGTGATAGTGAGTAGTAGAAGAAGATTGAACCTCTTCAGTTGATTCTTCAAGAGCACTTTCAGAGCGCTTTGATTCCAGGTTCAAATCTAGCCTTGGATGAGATAATAGTTCGCTTTGGGGGATAGAGTAAACACATCTATCGAATGCCGAACAAGCCTATCACTGAGGGCTATAGGATATTTGTACTCTTCTAGCAAGGCTATACCTAGAATTGGCTTTATACATCTCACATTTCTGGAATTCAGGTACCTGGTAATCAAGAGTCCTACTAGGATCCAGTTCACCTTACTTCAACCTCAATTGCTATATATCAAATAGTTCAACCACTTCCCTACCACACCTACCAGTTCAATATCTATATAGACAATTACTTTACCAATATAGCCCTATTTCAAGTCCTCCGGCAGCTGGGCATTGGGGCCTGTGGAACAGCCTGACAAAATTAAAATGCTTTCCCTCCCAAGCTCCATAATTCCTTCCCTGGTCTGCTATGAGGTCACTTGTATGGTGCTCAAGTGGGCTCAGCTAATACCCTAGTGCTTGCATTGCAGTGGGTGGATAGTGGATCCGTTCATCTGCTTTCCACTATTTACAATATTACCAACTATGTTACTCATGAAGGAAAAAAGCCTCACAGTACAAGCACCAATACAGCTACTACTTGTCGCCCTTTTGCCCACAATCGCAGTAGAGGAATGTTCTCAATTCCTGTTATTATTGACAACTATAATCGCAATATAAATGGAGTTGATCTTACTAATCAACTCTGCATCTCCTATCCTACCCAAGTGACCACTTTCCGTAATTGGCTTCCTTAGTTTTTTGTTTTTTTGGATTTTAGACACTTCTGTTATTAATTATTTTATTCTATATCACCTCTCATACCCAAATGCAAAACATCGTCAATTTTGCCTTGATCTTCTTACATCTTTATTTAAAGGCAGGAAGAAGAAACCCAAACCCTGTATCCAGACCACCTATAAAAAGAAAACTACAAGGCAGTACCATACTAAATACCAGACTAGCCTTCCCTCTCTTGCATCCGGGCCCCATATACTCATTCATCTTCCAGCTACAAAGCATTCCTGTTGTATTTTCTGTCATTTTTCGGAAAAAAAATCCTATCACACATGTTTTGCATGTTTTTCCTGTTCTGTTGGACTCTGCGAGTTCGGTTGTTTTGATTAATACCATGCATGATAGTTCAATTCTCCTCTCATAGCTAGTTTGTTCATATTCCATTTTTTACTTAGTATTCAGTGTGTTGCATTTGATATTGCTCTGCTTGCATATTCTATTATTAAGCATGTCTTAGATACTGACAGGGGCGACACAACATTTCACACGGTTTCAACAGCCCAGGAGATACCATGCTCGATTACTAGCCAGGCCCCCCGCTCGAGACCTCAAGTGTCGATATTCCCCCCCCGTAGGCATTTCCTCTAACCGATAACCCCACCATAAAATGTCCCCGCCTTAACGTTTCCGGTCACTCAGGTTTTATTGTAAACGAATTTTACCCTGTTGCTTACACTCCGCCCGCTTTCCCCATGGGGGATTGCCGTGGTTCTTTTTTTTTTGGTCTGCGATGGGGGGTCCACAATGGGGATTCTACCTCCAGCGAGCAAGAGAGAGAGAGAAAGCATTGGCTTAGGCTATGCGCATAGGGCAGGAACCTTACCGGATGGTCCAGACACACTCTGGTTCATCGGATGGGAACCAAGATCTGATTGAACAGACCCGAACAATAATTTCCTCGACCACCAGAACCATATAGTGTTATATAGATAGCCTAGAATCTAAACCTCTATTCCCCCCTAGGTAGAACAAAGTGCCGGACAAAAACCACCCACATATCTCGCTGAAACCGCTCAAACAATTGGATAGCTCATAGTACTCGAGTACCGTCTTTAATATACCAGGGAAACATTGAAAGGTTCAAGTTGTGATACCTGGAATCTGTAATGCCTAGACGGTTTAGTGACTAGGTTATAAGAAAACATCTTTTTTTTTTTTTGCCAAGCGGGTTGAAGCAGCTCAGCTACTCTACCGCTTAGCGAACCCTACTTTCTGGCATGCAGAAAATTTGAACCCAAGAGAATTCAAAACAATAGCCTAGTGGTAAAAAAGGTAAGAGGCCAACTTACCTTCTACTAACTAAAGTATAGGAGCACTTGTACTAATTCCGAATACTATTTAATAAACCTCTACCTTTCCTAACCATACTCATCTTGGTATGATATAGAAATAGCCACCACCTTTAATGTCCAGTTTCAATTGGACTGTACAAGTATCGTGACTTGAACTTCAGACTTGGACATTCCTAATCGAGGTGCAATCATGGTCTTAGACCAGGTTAGCGGGAGTATCATAGTTAGCCAGTCTTTAGCAGACAGGCGAGCCCGAGTGGTTACCCGACCCTAGTAGCGACTCCGGTGTAGTGCCCGTCGCCAGGTCGCCACAGCAAAAAGTTTTTTCCGTATCATATTATAATTACCCGTCCTAACTACATAATATTATGATATGACCCGCCGTATCACAGTTAGGGGCATATGATACTAATACCCACGGTACAGTACGTACCAAGTACAGTACCCTCCCGAATAACCACCACCACTTTTTACAATTCTTAACCCCAACTATGATAAATCAAAAAATCCCCGGATATCATATGATACCCCCATTTAATTCCTCCCTTCCTCCCGAAAGCACTTCTTCTAGTCGGTTCATTTCCCATCCAACTTATCATACATCCTTATTAAAAATACAAAGAGCACACAAGATATCTATATCTGGACCACCCGCGAATGTGCACTGCTATCACACCGGGACGATTCCCCGCCCTTGTTTCAGGGGAAAAAATTGTAGATATAGGAGCGAAAGTGGGGGAAATGGAAATATCATACCGACCGACAAAACTATCCTAGCGGGCCGAGATGTGGGATATTCCCAACTGAGTGGGGGGGGGGGTATTGCGGCGTCGGAGGAAAGAGTGATGGACTGGTGATGGTGGTATTCCGGGACCTCCGATAGTATGTATGATAGAGGAGAACAGCGCGATATGATATGACAATTCCACGGGGGGGTAGGTCACGTCGATGCGCATATCTCAGCGATTGGAGTTCTGGGTAGCTGTATATAACCTGCGAACGCCATGCTTCTCCCTCCCGCTGATAGTGCAGAGTACGGTGTGGTATCCCGCCAGAAGTTCTTCCATCATACTCAGTATACAAAGCCAGGGGAAGAAGTGTCACGGGTAGGGTAGGAAAATATCTACCATAGTTTGGGGACAAGTGGCCCATCTTTCCCTGCGGGTTTACCATCCTACCATCTTGATGTTTATTGAATACCACCCGCCCCACTTATCCAGACCCTTCGACCAACTATTCTATTGCACATTACTCTGAGTCCAGACTTCCCCCCAGTCTCCATTCCTCCTCCTCAGGCTCCTTTCTTGGTGCTCACTTCTCTGATGAAACCTCCGGACAGAACCACTTCACTCTCTAACTCCACTCTTGCTGTTCTAGAGCTTTTGGAATTCTCGCAGTTTGTGTCGACTCGGCTCTCACTTACACCACCCATGTATCCTCCCCCAACCCTTGAACCCCACGAGTGAGAGCCCATGTCGGCACTATCCACCAACTTAGGCCTACCCATCACCTAATACCTCAGCCACCCACATCACACCACACCACAAAAAAAAAAAAATACCCCGCCAAACTCACAAATCTCTAAAATACAAGTAATCTACCCCACACCTCCTTCCTTGTCTGTTCGTCTATTCCAACGTCCGACTTGTTACAGCTTCCCCGCACTTGACTTATTCGTAAAGTTACCCCGCAAGGTCTCTATTTCCCACAACACAAGTCTACACCATTACCACCCATGAACAAAAGCAGCAACAAATAAAATTTAATCATTTATATCATTCCCATTCCCATTTCCGTCGTCGAAAGAAAAGGTGCAAGAAAAAAACCCCTCTAAGTGACATGACGTAACTGGACGAAAAGACAATATTTAAAAGGAACAATCATGGAAATGGGTGAAGGGCGGGAGAGAGGAAGAAGGGAGGGGGCTAAATACAAGAATGCGAGGATCGTTAGGAAGTAGAGGAGAAAAAAAAAGCCTCTGGTACCGAACTTTCATTGGCGATAATAGTTCGTTTCGAGCTGCTGTACGAAAAGTACTTCAAGAGAAGAGGTGGAAAAGAAGAGGAAGCAACACCCGGGGCGAGGAAAGGAAAAAGGAGGGGTCGGTCATGGCAATTCATAGTTCATAAAGGTACTGTCACCATAACAACATCACCTTCCCTCCACCTCCTCCGAAGAAAGGCACGCCATTATCCCCCAAAAACCGCCTGCGCCTCTCTACAATGCCCCGCGTTCGGTCCCTCCGATCCAACACATACCAGACACGCATCCACAATATTACTCAAACACCCCTCTGTCGCACCGAGCACCCCCCACCCAATCGCGCCAGCAATCATCCCGACAATATACCCATATCCGCTCCCGCCATTACTATCCCTTGCCGTGACCCATGCTCCGGTTCCCAAACTCAGTGCCGTCACACCGCGAGTTGCGGTCAGGAGCATCTTGCTGAGTTTATATGCCGTGCGGGGGTGCTTTCCACCAGCGCTGTAACCCGCGGTATCCACGAAGCGCATGTTTGCCACGGCCCGTGACGATTGGATCAGTGGCTGGGAGTGGATGGCACCGTAGGTTAGGGTCAAAGGGTTTGTTAGGGCCGCAACAGGGGAGGCAATGAAGTTGAAGCAGAACATGTGCAGGATGCCCGCAATACGGCGGGGGGCAATCATTAAGGGTAGGCGGACTAGTAGGGCAACTAGCGTTGAGAAGCAGATCGTCCCAAAGAGGGTTGTGGTCGAGTGATGGAGGGCTGCCGACATTATGGCCCTCGAGGAGGTTGTTGGGATTGCGTGTCTATGGAAGTACCACTGGGAGACGGTTGCGGCTGATGTCGCCCTGAATTCTGGTTAGAATCCCGATTAGCCCCTGGCCGAGTCACAAACTCACCTCTGAATCCCGGAAGTCACCCCCAGAGTCCACAGGTACATCAAGATGTAGTAAACTCCCAAGGCAGTGCTCTTGGCATCCAAGGTCCACATAGGTTTTCCTATAAACAATCAGCAGATAAACAACATTTCGCAGCAATCCTCCCCAAACATACCATTCATTAGTGTATTTCCGATCCAGAAAACCCGAGTGAACATTCCGACCCAGATCCAAGTAAAAACACAAACGCCCACAAGGGTTCCAAAGCTCAACAAGACCAGCGCCGGGTTTTCTCCAAGAATCTTGCATGCCAGTTGGATAATCCCAATAGCCCTCCCCAGTGCATTTCTCCCCTTATAAGCAAAGTAGACCCAGAATCCAGCCATCAATGCAGGAAAGATACTCCCCCATCGCATAGCCTTATCTTGCGGCCCGTTACCACCCATTTTCCCCTTATACGACATAATGAGCGGGTATAAACTCAACGCCGCCAGGACCAGAGGCACCGATACCAATATCAGATATATCAGCGGTTTTACAAATGACCGGAGAAGATACATCCATACTAATGACACAGCGATAGCGAGAAAGGTATCCACGGTGAGAAGATGTACGGCCGAATGCAGTGTCCGGTAAACCGTGTCAAGGGGCAGTTTCGTTTCCTCTGTATGAAGCCATACAACAAACGATGTAGTAAACATACAGGCCATCAGCACCATGTAAAGAGTACCCCATAAGTGGTCGTGTGAGGGTGGCTCTAATGGCGGATGGGCAACTTGCTGTGGAATCTATGATATTCATCACGATCAGCTTAAGCTGATCGACACTATCTTGTAGACGAAAGAAAATTGGGGGAGGAGGGGTTCCCGTACTGTGCTCATATGAGGCCCCCGTTGATGAGGTGACGATAGCCTTGGCATGAAACTATCCGCCTTAGTTGGCGCTGCAAAGGGCAAGTTATTCGAGACCTGCGGCGGAGTCCTCCGGAACTGCTGGAATGCCGGAGGGTCATCATCCGGAGGCATTTCAATGGCAATATCGTCCGGCGGACCCTGATCATCATCCTCGTCCGCTAACAGATGATGACCCTCAAACGCCCCGTAGCCTTCCAACGATTGTACCATGTCCTCAGGATCGATATTCTCAGGCATCATCCCTAACCGTACGCTGTCATCCAACCCGATATCAACCATCCTATCCTTCCCCTTCCCCTTCCCCTTTTCCGTCCCACCGCTCAGCACCGAACTTGTTTGTGATGTTGACCCAACCAGCGAAGAACCAGCAGACCTAGAGGCCCTCCATGAACTACGGATACCCCCGGACCCCGCTCCTAAAAGCCTGTCCTTCCCCTTCCCTTTACTGCGCCGTAGCTCCTGTGTGCTATCCTCAGAATATTCTCCTTCATCATCCGATTCCCCAACGGTGGCATTCGTTGGAAGAGTGTAACCCCCAAAATGCCGTCGACTGCTCTTCAGAGCATAGAAATCCTGAACCTCCTGTTCGTGTTCTGGGTCGTCGGGCAGGTAATCCGCGGCCGAGTGAAATAACGGAGCCGGGTTTGGGGGTCCGTTCAATCTCCCCTCGCGTATGGCACTAACACGAGTCTGTGATTGGGCCAGAAAGCGGGAAGCATCTGTTTACACTGAGTATTAGCAGTGAAACGACAAAAAAGGCGAAAGAGCCTCAAGAAAGCGAAGGGGAAAGCATGATCTAGTGACTGGCTGTGATAAATTGAAGGCAGGGTCGTCAAGATAAGGGGTAGATAAGGCACTACATTCTGAAAACATGATGGAGATGGATAGATGGATGGCCGGTCCCTAACGGAAGTGCGTAGGGAAGCCGGAGACGGGTGGGAGGTCGATGAACGAGGCTCGTGCGGGTACTCGTGGGATAGGGTGATTAGGACCGAGAGCTAACGAAGGAAGCGACAGACGATAGATGACGGGTAGGAGCGATAATCTATTGTATGTACAAGATGGGGAAAGCCTATAGTGGCGGTTGCGGCTGTTGTTGTTGTGGTGATGAGGGCTAGAGTTGTGGAGAGGAGGAGAGTAGAAAGTCGAAATGGGGGCCCTTGGTGAAGGTGGCTGGCTAGCGAGCGAGCGAGCGTGGTAGTGAGTGGGTGAGGGAGTAAGTGAACAGGCGACTGTGGAAGCAAGGCCAGACGACCACTGCCGCACAAGCACACACGCACTTATTCACACATGCAGCCACCGGCCTTTGGCAGAGAAAGTCACTCCGGAAACATCAGGCAAGTCAATAAAAGGTCAGGATCTACCCTTGCTGAAAGAGGTTGGACAGAGTGACAGGGTGACCGAGTGACCGAGTGACTGACAAAGTTGGTTACCTCCCCGACCGGGGGTGGTCGGGGGTATGATACCCAGGTTATTGACAAAGCAGTACTGTAGCTTTTTCCACACAAGCCCAAAGCCAAAGTCCGAAAGTAAGCACGAGGGAAAGAGTGTGAGAAAAAACCGGTCACTCTCCCCTAAAGGAAGAGAGAGAAAACACACACACAGGAAACACAAAGAGGCTGAGAAAAGAAGCAAGGTGGGTTTCTACGTGTGATACCTTGCTACGGTGGCCAGAACCTAAAGTTAGCGGGGTTGGGAGTTAGTCATCGGCCAAGGCAACGCCTCGAGCTTCCATAGTAAATTCACACGCAGATGCTTGACTCACAGCAGCAGGAAAGCTCTTTAATCCCACAAGTACCGGCAGAACAGTGGGATACCGGTATCACAGAAGCCCGAAGGCAGCAGCATAGCTCGGCATCAGCAATTCCTCGACCAAGTACCGTATTTCATTGCCCTTAGGGACACAGTACACTGTATCCCCGAGCACTTCACCCCCCCAGCCTGAGATACCGGCACTGTGAACTAACCAAGTACCGAGTAAGCCACAGTTATCTTCGACTCTCTCGCATCACGGTGCAGACAGGATGATAACAGAACCATGTTTGAGCCAAAGGGAAGGCAGAAACGTGAGATAAATCTACACCTTCCAGCCAATTGCCGGCGAAGGGATCCATCACAGCCACAGCCCTAGGGCTCGCTTAGCTCGCCCATGCTGCAGGGCTGCATCCTCCTGGCCGAGCAAGCTATGATATGATACAGTAATCTCAGCCAAGCCACAGACGCAGGCAGCGAGGCCGCTAGGATCTCACGTGATGAACTTGAGCGCCGGTCACCACAGATCACTTACGGTAGATGATTAGGAAAGCAACTGAAGAGCCTCGGTGCGGTTCCTGGGCCGTACGGTACCTTATGCTGTGGGTAGCTGCGGCAGACACCACGAATGGAAATGCCCGCCGTAAATTGAGGGAGGGTCATCTGTATGAAGCCATA
>PYWC01000056.1:90717-145251 GCA_003182015.1 Tuber magnatum
TTTCTTAGGGCCTGTTTGGCGGGAACGGTAGGCGGGTCGACCGTTCCGTTCACGGATGATTTTAGCTGGAGAAAGGGTTGTCTTGGCACCTTCAGAACGGAAGGAAACGGTCGTTTGTATGGGGAAACGGAACGGAACGGTCGTATCCAAACAGGCCCTTAAGGGTGCTGCTCGAGTTACCATAGGAGATGGGCTTGAAGGCTTCTTCAAATGTATTCCTGGACCCTAGGTCCACATGGGGAGTCTACTAGGACTCTGAGCTTGCTATGTAAATTGACACGTCCCACTTGAGGTTTTATATCGGGGTCACCTCCAAAGTCCCAGGGTGGGTTCGGTGGTCCGTCATAGATGGCTCACAGATGGGCTTTCTATTACTTCGAGACGGGGAAATACCATACTGTTAAGATGTTCAAGTTGGCAGTTTGTTGGGTACCGTAGTATGATGTTCCTGAAATTGGTGGGGCCGCAGAACGGATTACCACCCGGAACCGGGGTCTCAGGGACCATCACCCCTTAGATACTCCGTTACTTCTCAACTCGCCTTTTTGATAGGCCACTGGGCCTATCATACTTCTAGGATTTTACGTTATCCCACTGTGGGTGGATGGGAATGATACCACTTTTACGTGATTCTTTATGCTTTAAGGTTAAAGGTTTTATAGGGGTCTGTGAGAATGGAAGCTCTCAGGGCTGTACTGCCGATTACGAGCGATTGCCTTACTGTAATCCATTTAACCATGATAATATTATGATACAACGACAGTACCGGTACTAGTATATCTCGATGGTGAAACCGCCGAAGCCCATGTCCCGCACAGTAGGAAAGTGTCACTAGGGTTAGGGTCAATTACCCCATCTCAGATTCCAGTCCCTTTTAGGACAAGTCCAGTATGCTGTGATACCGGTATTCGATCCTGATCTTCCCAGAACACAGGTTAAAACGAGACCTCGCTATCAATTAATCCGGGTCGTCAAAGTACGAGTTCCACGCTCATGGATCGGCGGAGGTGCTATTCGCCCGGGGTTCCCTCCTCCAAAATGCTAAAAGCCAGTGGTGATGATAGTTGGGTGTTACACGGGCGATGACGAACCAGTACCCGAAAGCTCTAGCCTCAAACGCCCAGGAGTTTCCCTCTCTCGTGATTCAACCGGCAGCAACCACCGATGCGGCCACGGACAGTCAGCCAGCAACCTAGACAACCGGTACCGTACCTCCCTTTCTCACTTTCTCCGCCACCACCACCACCACCTGAAGGACAAATCCTCGCTTTTCCCCACTTTCTCCGTTCCCATTAATCGAGATAAAGGTCGACCGAATCAGCAAACTCGCTCGACTAACTCTCACGCAAGCCAAGGAAGGAAAGAGAGGACCTGAAGGAAGAAGAATAAAATACCACTCATCACAGAGATGCCGCAGCCATGGGACTATATTGCTGTAAGTCACGATGATGGAGTGGCAGTCACTTGACTCAGCACATCGCACTGACCGACCGAACGACAATACAGAAAGTAGTTAACATCGGCGACTCCGGTTGCGGAAAGAGCTCGGTATCTCCCTCCCTCCCCCCTACCTCACCCCATACCATCCATCCGTCTACCATTTTATCTATCCATGGGTGCGATCAAACTGACAATGACCAAAAGCTCACCATCCGCCTCTGCGAGGGCCGCTTCAACCCAACCCACGACGTAACTATCGGCGTAGAATTCGGTAGCCGCATAATTCCCGTCGACACGAGCCCCACGGCGCAAAAGATTAAGCTGCAGATCTGGGATACAGCGGGGCAGGAGTCATTCCGCGCGATAACCAAGTCCTACTTCCGCGGCGCGACGGGTGCGCTGCTGGTGTATGACATCTCGCGGCGTGCGACGTTTACGCATGCCACGGGGTGGCTGGAGGAGCTGCGTGGTGCGGCCGACGCGAACATCTCCATCATCCTCGTCGGTAATAAGTGTGATCTTGGTGATGACAAGCGTGAGGTCCCCGCTGAGGAGGCTAGGGCCTGGGCTGAGGGAAATGGGATTAAGGCGTTCGTGGAGACTAGTGCGAAGACGGGTGAGGGCGTGGAGGAGGCATTCGTAGATTGTGCTAGGGAGATTTATAGGAATATCAAGAGTGGGGTGTATGATTTGAATGATAAGAGTCATGGGATTAAGACGAATACAGCGAAGGCTAGCCTGAGCATGGATGAGCAGACCAAGGTAAGGGGTGGTTGCTGTTGATATTGCCCCCTCCTTGAGGAATTATGAATGGGACCGGCAGAGCAGTCGGATTGGGCTGGGCTGGGTATGCCCTTTTTTTCTTCTTTCGCTATCATGATTCCGTTCTTGTATGTGTTAATTCCTCCTCTTCCTTCCCATTCATTCTTTCCCTCTTTCGCTACCTGTTTTCCTTCTTTTTTCTTTCACCTCTCCTATAGGCTCCATCCGTCCTCGGCTGCGATGTAGCGGTGGGGCAAATTTGGTGTTGATGGCGGGCGTTTGCGTTTTCTTCTTCCTTCCTCTCTTCCTTCTCTTTCCCTTGGATTAATATGGGCTTGCTTGTTTGTGATGATGCCTCTTGGTCGGTCGATAGATCTGGGGTGGGCGGGGTTTGGCTGTAGATACGATGTGAAGTGCTTGACGCATGGTGTTTTTATTTATTTATTTATAATATTGATTGGGATTGGGGGTGGGTGTTTGCGTTGTTTATTGGCGCAATGTCCAGCGGCTTGAGGGAGATGCTAGTAGGGACGGGTTAGGGGGCGAGTCGGGGGAACAGCCCTGCGAAGCCTAGCGTCCCCCGAGCGGTTCTGGGGAGGCGGGGCGGGCGGGGCTCTACTACAAGTGGTCCGCCGCCTAGTACGCATTCATTCGGCCGAGATGAGCTCTGCGCTGCAGTACCGTGACTCGCTCGACTAAGGATATAATCCTCTCAGCGCAGATCGAGGGTGGCGTCATTGACGCAGCGTGGAAACCGTATATACCACCATTGGCATGAGTGGTGGTGCTCCTTTCGCTCTGAGCTTGCGCTCGATTTTTGCTCGAAAGGGTGGAAAGGGGTAGCCTGAGGTTTCGTAATCGTACAGTACATTCCCCCCACCGTCACCGTTCCTCCTCCTCTCAAACATGGGATTAAAATTCGCTCCTCGCGCCGCCGAATTGAGACCGGACACCTTGGGATCAGATGTGATGCACCCCATCCGTCGGTCCGTCCGTCCGTGGAGCGGGTGACTTAAAAGATCGGAGGGGGGCTCGTCTTTTATCGGAAAATCTTCCCCGCCCAACCGATACTCACCATCCTTAGCTCTAGTACCTCCGTGTTATACATTCAAGAGATCCTCAACCTGAACTTGTTAAGTTATTGCTTATTCCCGTCGACGGAGAAGGACACTGCATATCAAGTTCACATCTCTACCGTCTGGTGCGGACCCCCGGAATCGAGTTGATTCTATCTCAGGGGTCGCCGCAATGGACATTAGTGGGCATGTTTGGGTATTTGTTCCTGGTCGAGGAGGTTGGGAAGCTGGATATCGATCAGCCCGAGGCGCTAACAAGCGTTCTTAGAGGGGTATGATAAGTTTGCCGGTAACTTGTTGGTAGTGGGGGTTTCTCCCCTTATAGTGGGCCCCACGTAACTTTGGCGATTCCTCAAGCCCTCGATATCCTATCGCTTTCAGGCTGATTGTTAGGTCAATGTATAGACAGCCTCCGGGCAACCCGGACAGTTACTGATTGGTAGGTTTCGCATGAGGAAACGAATGGTGATCAGCGCAATTGCCACAGATCATCCAGATTGGCTACTAGGGTTAATTTTGCTTGGGTTTAGCTGTCGGGCCAGGCGGTGTCCAGGTGCCCCGGAGGTCTCTCCACGGCATAAGCTTAGGGCCTGTTTGGCGGGAACGGTAGGCGGGTCGACCGTTCCGTTCACGGATGATTTTAGCTGGAGAAAGGGTTGTCTTGGCACCTTCAGAACNCATGCTGACCTCCCAGCCAAAAACCGGCTCCATCCCCCTCTTGAGCCACCCCTTCGTCTTCTCATCCCCCGGATACCCGCACCCAATCTCCTCGCCCTCCGGCACAAGCACCTCAATCGCTGCATCGCGCGTAACCTTCGCACAGACGCTGGCCGCCGACACGATCGGATATATCGAGTCCGCCTTCTTCGAAACGGTGACGGTGGTGCTCGGGAAGAGTTTCTGTAGTCTGGATTGGTGGGTGCTCACGGTGCCGACTGTGTCCACGTAGATTTCCTGAATGTTGACGCCGCTGGCGAGGACGCCTGCGATTAGGGTTGTGGTTGCGTCGAAGGCTTGCGCGTTTAGGTTGTAGGTGCTTGACGAGGTGGTCGAGCGCAGCATGCCGGCGGAGATGTCCCGGGGCGAGAGGGAGATGGTGGACCAGCCGAGCTTGCGGTGCAGGGTTGTGTTTGGCGTGGTGAGGGTTTGGAGGAGGTTGCTTCGGAGGGTGTGGGTTAGCTTTTTGGAGTCTGCGGAAGGGTTTCGGGTTAGTTGGCTTTTGGCTGTGAGAGGAAGGGGAGGAACCATCGAATTTGTGCTCTCGCAGCATGGGGTTGTCGCTTTTTAGACAGTATGCTACGGCGTATACCATTGGGCCTAGGACCGGACCACGGCCGGCTTCATCTACGCCGAGGATTACCTCGCCTTCCGGGTCTTCCTGAATGGATTTGGGGATTGGGGAGTGGTAGGTATATGTCTCCCCCCTGAGTATCTTTGCATTGTCTATTGAGGGGAGTATCTTTGTGACTTCCTCTGCAGCCTCCCCCGCGGTATCGATGTCTGCGTCTGAGAGTCCTTCTAGCGGTGGTTGGGAATCTTCCTCTGTCATTGTGGGTGGATATTGTTGTATATATTATGTTAGTTACTGGTTGAGATGTTTTAATGGAAAAAAGGCGCGTTATTTTATTTCCGTTCGTGTAGGAAGGGCGGGTTGACTTGTGCTGCTGGGCTGTGGGAAAGCTTTGGGAAGACGCGTTTTGGCATTGGGGAACGTTTCTGCCAAGACATGGACAGGTTGTGTCAACACTTCAAACTCGTTCTATCTTGTCTGTCTCTGTCTGGGAGTACAATACTCTCTTCTGCGTTATTCTCACCTCCTCCACCACCGCTACTACTACTGCTAATCGGCTAACCAGACTAGCATCATCGCTGCCAACTTTACTCACTTCAAGACATCGCCGGAATACAATCACCACCGATACCACAATGGCCCCGGGGTCCCCATCACAGCGTAAGGCGCGCGAAACCAACTTCACTGACATAGGTGTCGCGGGCCGGTGCGTTTTTCTTCATTTCCCGTCCATTTGCCGGCAATTTCTTTCTTTGTCCTTTTTTCTATTTTCTTATTTTACTGTTTCGCGTTTCTTGCGGGAAATAAGCTAACGGTTTATTTTTCTTCGTGCAGAAAGACCGGCATCATGGTTAAGGATACTGGTCAAAGGAATGCTTTCGGGATGGAGCATATGGACGCTTTCTTCTCGCCTGATCCTCCGCCGCCGCCACCGCCGAATATGCACCCGGGGGAGAAGGGGAAGGCGAATGGGGGTCGGAAGAGGAATGAGGGTGAAGGGACGGCAGGGGCGGCGGTGGGGAATAAGACTATATCGTCGGGGAGTATGGAGATTGTCACTAGTAAATACACCTATTCGCTCACACTACCCCCCCCCATTGAGATTTGCCTGCAACAAACACTCCGACTAAGTGAACAAAAAGACGTTTAAAATTCACCTTTTCTCTGCTTTTCTTTCCTTCCTCTCCAGCACGCTGTTTTCGGCGTTTTTTCTTTCTTTTTTCTACACTTAGTTTGAGCTACTGACCGTTCCTTCTTCCTTCACCCCAAAAAGGCAGTGCCCCGCCACCACCTTCATCTTCAGTCACCTCCACCCGAAGGCTAACTTCACTCCCGCCTCGCGCACGAAGTCCCATAAGGACCAATCTCGGCACGCCCGCTCGAAGGGCCTCATCAGTGGATTTCAGCTCCCCCGACAAGCCCTCCCCGCTGCGTCCCCCGAATCGAAAACTCGATTTTGGCGGTAGCGGTACTGCTGGTGACAAAGAATCTTCCCCGCGCCTACCGAATCAGCCGGCGAAGCGTGTCTCCACGTCACCTGCTGGGAACGAGGTGCATAGGGCTTCATCGCCTTCCTCCTCCGCTATCGAGAAGAAGAAGGAGCCTGAAGTCGCGCGTGCTAAGCCTAAGACTAAGCAGAGACAGGCCATGCCAAAGGTCGTTGAGGAAGAGACCGCTATTCAGGATCCTCAGCGGACGCTGCCGATTGCTATGGTCAAGAAGAAGAGGGGGTTGTTGATGCAGAGTAAGAAGTCGGGCTTGGTTGCTGGAGGGGGGAAGAAGAAGACCTTTTCGTTACAGGATGATGGAGATACTGAGGATGATGAGGACAGGGATGCGGAGATGAGTGATGGGGGAATTGACAATGGTCTGGATAGTGCTATGGATTTGGGGCAACGGGAGGAGAGACATCCTATTGAAGAGGAAGTCTCGCAGATGCTGGGGGACGAGGACACGGTCATGGCTGATGGAGAGGGGGATGTGCAAGTCGCGCCGGTTAAGAAGGGAAGGGGTAAAGTTAAGGAAGTGGTTAAGCAAAAGGCCGCAGCACCGCTACCAGAGAAGAAAGCGAAACCCATTCCTCCGGCAAAGAAGACTCAGGCTAAGGCGAAGGTCAATGGCAAATCCGGTGGCGGAGCACAAGCTCAGGGTGAGGAGTCGGAGGAGTCGGGATCTGGAGAAGAAGTGGTTGGACTAGCAAAAGCAAAGGCCACTACTAAGGGTAGGGGTAAAGCTTTGGCGACTGTGGATTCTCAACCGGAGCCAGTCCAAGCATCCAAGGCAAAAGTTGCCGCAAAGGCTAGGGGTAAAGCTAAGCCTCAGGTTGAAGAAGTTTCGTCGGATTCAGAGCCAGAAGTGCGAGAATCTAAGCACAGAGCTGCCCCAAAAGGAAAGGGCAAAGCTAAAGCTCATGTTCAGGAGCCGGAGCCGGAGCCGGAACTAGAAGAAGTTCAGGCACCTAAACCGAAAACTGCCGCAAAGGGTAAAACAAAGGCTTCCGCTAAGGTCATCCAACCCCAACGAGACGACAGTGAGGTGGAGGAAATTGTCCCGGCGCCCAAGCCCAAAGCTGTCGCGAAGGGCAAAGGGAAGGGTAAAGCCAACTCTACTGCCAAAGACACCGAGGACTCAGCTGCATCATCATCGGCAAGGGTGAATTCCAGGGCGAAAGGAAAGGGCAAAGCAAAGGTCGCAACGCCTCCCAACGAAGATGAAGCCGAGGATGAACAATCGGAGGAAGAACGTGATCCTACCCCTCCTCCCCCACCAAAGTCCAGAGTGACTTCAAGAGCCAAAGGCAAAGCCAAGGCGATACCGGTCGATGAGCCCGAAGTCGAGGCCGGACCAGTATCCTCTTCCCAAAAGCCCAAGGCCAAACCCACTGCAAGGACTCGAGGCGCCGCAATGTCCCGCTCGAAATCTGAGGGCGAAATTCCGGAGTCCTCACCCGCCCCAGCACGAATCGAGACTATCGACGGAGAAGATGAAGGGAAGGGAGAAGACGACGATGAGGCTGCCCAACCTGCGCGTAAGAAACTCCGCCAATTGCCAAGGACCACTAAGCCAGCGGCGGTAGCGGCTTCAAAAGGCAAGGGTAAAGCCGTCGTCGCTACGGGTGTTGGGAAAGCCACCACCCAGTCTTCTCGGCGACGGGACATTTCCCCAGAACTTTCTACCACTACTACTACTACGAATGCTAAACCCTCCGCCTCCTCATCTTCCCAAACTGCTGCGCCCCGCCCCCGGGGCCAGCGCGTTATCCGCGAACGCCCCTCAGCAGAGCCGGATTCCATCACCAATGGCCGACCGACAAGACACCGCATGAAGCCGTTAGAATTCTGGAAAGGTGAGAAAGTAGTCTACACACTTACCGACCCCAGCACCACTACCGCCGCCGCGTCTACAATCAAGCTCCCAGAAATCGCCGAAATCATCCGCGTGGAGAGCGATGAAGAAGGAAAAGCCCGCGACCGGGAGCGCAGAAAGAAACGCATCGCAGCCGCCCAACACGCCGGCAACAAACGCAAACGCTCCTTAAAGCAAGAAGACGCAGAAGACGAAGAATTTGAGGAAGAGCCCTGGGAGTCGCAAGTCATCGACGGCGAAGTGGGCGTGATCCGCGGATACGTCAACCCCTTCCCACCCATCGCTGCCTCGGACCAGTTGGAGGAGGCGGAGCTAGCCTTCTCCCGCAACAGGATCGTAACGGTGGAGGTGGCGAATGGCGACTTTACCTTTGTGAAAACATGCACGCAACCCTTCTTCGGCACGGGCATGATCGAGATACCGCCCGGGGGTATCAAGCGCACGAAGAATAGCGGAAAGATGCACCTCGTGTTTTACCTGCTCCAAGGGAAGGTTCAGGTTCAGGTTGGTGAGACGATGTTTAGGGTTAGGGGTGGGGGGCAGTTTATGGTTCCTAGAGGTATTTTAAAGATGATTCCGTTCCTGGTTGGTGAGCGGTCGGGGCTAATGGGGGTGTGTGATAGGTAATCTTTACAGTATCGAAAATCCGTACGATGTTCAGGCCAAGATGTTTTTTGCGCAAGGGTGTGAGGTTGAGGTTGAGGTTGAGGGGGATGATTAGTTTATGTGCTATTATGGGGGGATTCTTTGTTATGCGGTTTTTTTTTCGTTTTCTTTTTCTTTTCTTTCGACTAATGCTTGTGTGGTATTTGTCTCTTTATCTTATCTTTTGGGTCTTCAACTACCAAGACGGGGAGGGAGAAGGCGTGTATGTAAACTATAACTTTCTTTATGAAAACAAAACGAGTAGTTTTTTTTTTCTTTTTTCCCCACACATTTGGTCACTGTTGGGTACTCTATTAAATATCATTTTACGCTATTTCCCTTTCACACTAAACATTTCCACATTGAATCTTTTCAGTTTTACCACCCCCACCAAACCTCAAACTCGCAGGAAAAGGCATCCTTTTTTCCACACCACAGCACGCCAGACAAGACTTTTTCCGGGCCACCAATTTTTTCTCCTCTAGCCGTTCGAACCCATCGACCGGACTCCACTGCGCACTCACTCACTCACTCACTCCCATCCCGTGGCGGCAGTTACAAGCTACGCGGTTTTCTCAAGGGGGCCGCCGGGAAAACGCTGTTCGGTGAGAGCGGTTCTGCTCTTGGCAGTTTGGTCGAGTGAGGGGTTGTGATTTTGTTTTGTGTTTGTTCTGTGTTGCCGGCAAGAACGGTAAGAGAGAGAGAATATATCCTTATTGCCGAAAGATGGTAGAAGTGAGTGAGGTGTTATGAGTGGGTTCCATTCCCGTCGATACCTCGAGGATGACTGCCCCCTCCCCCGCGTCCCATGGTCTACTTGACACTAACTACCGGTAAAGGTCTGCGATGGTCTTGGAAAAGGCAAAGTCGTGCACGATACAAGTGATGTGGGAATCTGCACACCTCCCTCTCCCCTCTCCCTCGTTGTGTTGTTCAATTTGAGAAGATAGGCGCGGTGACTTACCCTGGTTTCATCTTTAGTTGTGAATATTGTATTGAACTGTGGATCTTCTTCTCATCCGATATGTACGATATCATACCGGAAAGGAAGGATTTCGGAGATGGGTTCGAAACGAAGGGACGGAAGGAAGAAAAAGAAAAGAAAAAGCCTGGTAAAAGTTTTGCTTGACACACTCTGAAGAGGAAAAGAAAAGGAAGTCGACACCTGTAAATCGTAGAGACGGAGAAATGGAATGAATGATAGTAAGGTAATTTGGCTGTTTTTGACTCTCGGTTCCTCTTACTTCTCCCGATACTGTTTAGTCTTTCTTTCTTTCTTTCTGGTTTGCACAAGGTCAGTCGTTTGGATATTTCGCATTCGTAGTTTCAATGTTTTTTTTTTATGTTCCCATTTCTTTCTTTGATTTTTTTTTTTTAATGAAAGAGAAGGGAGAAGGTGCCTTGTATCATACACTTCTGAGGAACCTACCCACACAAACAAAACAAAAAAAAAAGATACTTTCTCAGCGGTCATCCCAGAAAACTCCCGGAACCATCACAGAACCCTGACAACCAGATATAGGATCCACAATCAGGGGCGCCATAAAACAAATTAAAGTCAAATTTTCATCTCCACAGTTATCACATCATACCCGATAAGATATCCATGTCGGAGGGGGTTTTCAGCGGTATCGTAGGTCCTACGATATATATCTGCAATTGACAACCTCCTCCGAATGTTTACGTGCTTATTTATGGTCGATCCTGCAGTTTTTTCTTTCCCCGCGGTTGATATTAGTGATAAATTGCTTTGGGATTTCTCTCCTCTTGGAGTGAGAGTGCCTTGGTATTATATAACGTATCCGATATTCAACAGCGATGGAGTTATATATTTAACACATGATACCTGTAATATCATACCGGTAAGGATAGGAATTTACCTGGTCAGAATATCGAGCACGGTAAGATATCATAGGCTGCGGGGGTGGGTAGGTAGGTAGGTAGGTAGGTAGGTAGGTAGGTCAATTGGGTACTTCCATGACGTAGTCGTTGAAAATACAGCCCCGGCAAATCCACTTATGATAGTATAATATGGACACAAATGGTGCTTTTGGCTGATTCGGTCAAGTGTATGGTATATACCTTTAACGGTATGGAAATTTCTTAAACAAGCGAGGGGGGGGGGGGGGGGCGTGGCTCAGCCTCGAACATGGCAATCGCACTGACGACCGCCGTCAACGTCCAAATGCTTGAGGTGATGCCCGTGATGTGCAGGTTGGGGCAGTAGGGAGGGAGGGAGGGGGGGGTGAAAGGGTAACATACCGAATGCTACAATATGAAAATAGTATGGGATTTCTCCCATGGGACTGGATTGTGAACCGAGTTTTTACTTTCCTATCGTAGCATAGCTATGATACCATACCGCAAAAATCGGTCGACAATCCGGACAGTATCATAAGGGAGATTATGATACCGCAAAAGTTGGAAGACAAGGGGGTTTTATCGCATACGGTAGAATGAAACCGACAGCATTTAATCAAGACCCGAACCATAAAAAGGGCCAAAGGGAGAAAAAAAGAAGGAATAGCGATGGCATGGAAATTAGCCTTACGCGCTCTGGCGTAGAGTGTCGATCGCCATACAGATACTGTACCGGTGGCATCGTAGGGATATAGCTATCCGAATAGACCGTTCAGGGCGGGGATTCCTCCCAATCTACAAACACTAGATATTTTCCCCACGGAAACATTTCTCGAATGTATATTTTTACACCTGATCAACGCTCCCTCCGCTCACTATCGGTATTACACCGTAGCTACTCCCATACCTGCATATCATAGTACGAACAGCCAGTCTAATACCCGCCAATGACCTCTCTCGCATCACGCACGAATCCAAAACCCTTTTGGCAGTCTCGTCTATTCCATCCCGTATAACCCCAAGTTCCCGGAGTGGGGGTGGGGGAGAGGGGAGAGACAGAGACAGACTGTCGGAAAAGCCATTCCACGTACATCCTTTTTCTCCCTTGCCGCTACCATTTCTTGAAAGAAGTGATATCGTATCGCACTTACAGACCGTGCAAAGGTTTCTGTGGAACGGAATCTGTCTCTCACGGGTTGCAATGCTACTACTATAAAGGAGGAGGGGTGGATCTCGCCGGATTGATTGTGAATGTACTGTACGTAGGGGTAAGGAAGGCTGGTTATGGAGATGTCAATATTACAGAGTTGCGGGTTCCGTGCTGGTAGTATAAACACCTCATGTGGATAGTAGGAATTGGGAGCTAAAGATAGGTTTGTAGTACGCAAAGGTTAAAAAAAAAATTAGCTTTAAAGAGACGAGAATCCCCTCCCCCTCTCTTATCAGTCTCAATACTATAGAATAGGATCTTGCCTTGTTATATGGGGTCGCAGTGACTCGCAAATTCTTTACTCAACTCGACCCCCATCTCATACCCTCCGCTACATCGTTTGCCCCTGCCATGATACTGTACTATGCTATACCATACCGGTACCCCTTCCTTCCTTCCTTCGATAACCAAACCAAAATCTCAAAGCAGTAGCGGACAACCCCCTTACTCTGCAAACCAAAACTCAAGAGTATACAAAATACGTATAGCAATTTGAGATCCCTATAGTCCAACTCCGGTGCTGGAACATGGCACCGCACCGTGCCGCACATTAAACAGGTCACGATCCTATACTGGGCTGAGAACCCAGCGCGGACCCTTATGCTACTGTTAGTCCTCTCCCCCTGAAAAAAAAAAGGGTCAGAGTGGGACCAAGTGGGCCTGCCGGGTTGACTTTTTCTGTTTGCTTAAGGCGTGGCTATCTGAGCGTCTTTGCGCCCTCTCGTTGGCTCGGTTGCACTTGACAGCTATCGTAGATCTTTACGAAAGGATGAGGTAACCTGCCGACAAGCGTGTTCGAATAAGCTTAATTCCTACCCACACCTGATCGCCAAGAGATCTGGCAGCGGGTGGCTGCATGCAGGTTCAAGCGCTGGAATCCAAACTTGCAGGTACAAAATTTGTTAAAAAGTTATCATAAGTACCTTTCGTGACCCTAGTTTTGCAGTAGCTATTGCTTTTATGGAGGAAAAAAAAAGATAAAGTGAAAAACAGCTCCCCCGTTTATTTACCCATTCAAAAAAGGGAAAACAGAAAAAGAAAAAAAAAATACGCAACCAATTAACAACCACTCCGTTCATACCCTAACATATATATTTGGAAGACATTCTGCTGAAGTTTTACATACTCCAGGCTGCTCTCCGTTATCTGTTAAAACTGAATTAGCATTTCTGTACAAACTCTTAAGGTATTATAAGCTGGACTTACCCAGGTATCATCACATTTGGCCCAGGTCCCATCGGGTTGTTTAACAAATGCAATGTAGTGACCGGACCTGACCCGCGTGCCCTGGTGGGAGATGATACCTCTGAGCTTGTAGGTTACATCTTTGTTATCTTCTTTCAGAACTATTTTCTCCTCCAGTTTTACGGAATTCATAATCTTGGTCTGAGCTGACCCCCCTATCCTGTACCTTGAAAGAGTAATAACAAGAAATTTCGGAAGTTTCCTGATCTCTGTCTTCTTGATGAACCGTTTTGATTTATGTGAAGATCCCGTTTTGTACCCACATTTTTCGCAGGAAGCCTCGACATACTCCTCGGCGAAATTGTCTGCAAAGCAGTCGTTAAGGTTTATCATAGCCCTACGAGTTACTTTTAGCGCCAGCTGAAGGTTCAGCTGGTACTCAGGAGTAACCGACTTATTATTGCAGGCAGGACAGGTGAGAATAGAATCGTACTTTGCACCGAATATACGGTCAAAGTAGTTTACCGAATTTGTACCGTTTGGAGCACTGACAGTATTATTAGACCCAACAACAACTATTGAGTGAAAAAGTAAATACCTGTTGAGCTGGTCCACTCCCTTGTTGAGTAAAACAAGCATGTATTCGGATGCATCTTCCTGATTACATTGATTGCCCCCGAATGGCTCAGGGAGAACTTTGTTGAGAAGTTAGTATTCCTTCTTGTAGCTCGAAGATGCAGCAATCCTACTATTACGAAGTCGGTTCACAGCCAGTAAATTTGTATTCAGAGTCTGCTCCCCCTCAGCAGGCCTAAAATGATTCTGGAAGAATTTTCCAAGTGCACAAGATGTGCAAATAGGAACACAGTCACCTTGAACTGGTTAGACACTCCTTATAGAAGGGGTGCAGGAGCTGGGTACTTGCATTTCTCCTTCATATGTTCAACTATCTCTTTGACAAAAACTGTACTACAAGAGAGGAACTGTAGTACCGAATTCCGATAGCAAAAATATGAGCTATTATTTAGGCCTTTGACCCGCATATCATTGTTGTACCTCTTGGAAGATTCTTCGGATAAGTCCCGCGGCTTTGTATTTGGGTCAGATTTCTCCTAAATGGGCAACTAGTTAGTAGGTTTACAAGCTTTAGATAAATTGAAGAGGTAAGAACCGAAGCCACGGTTTTCCCAGAAGCGTTAGCAATTGGGTCTGAGTTGGACTTCAGATTTTCGAATTGGTCCTTGGTGGAACCTGACTTGTGTCTTGTTACCTTCTGCGATACTAACTGTTGCGGGGTAAATAAACACATAATTAGCTAAGAATCTTATAGGAGTGATATAGATTTAAGATACTAACCGGTGCCGTAGCACTATCGGGAGTAAGAATAGTTGACTTGATATATGAACCGTTGTGAGGGACCGACTTTGGGAAATGCGGTACCTCTTTGAGTCCGTTTTTCTCAGTCTTTTCCTTTGACAAAACTGTACCTGACTCTGTACGAGCTGCCAGGCCAGCCTTTGCCCCTGTTGGAACTACCGTGGCCGGCTTCTGATTTGACCTGTTTTGCTTCTCCTTTAATGAAACATTGGACCCTCGCGGAGAAGGTTGCTTCATCTACTAGATGTTAGAACTTTACCAGGTATTGAAAAGTTTTTACAAAAGCGGTCATTACCTTTCTTGCTGAGAACCTAAACACAGCCCCCCCAACCGAGTCTTCTTCTGCAACCCCTCCCTCACGCAGGGGCTGGGGCTGCTCAAGGGGTTCGTTTCCACAAAGGTTCTGATCATCGACATTCTCGGCAGAGCTATCTCTTCTGATCTTCTTGGGGGATTTTTCTTTTGGTGAGACTGAGCCTCCTTTCCTTTTCATCCCCTTATTTAAATACCCAATACTGGACATAGTCTGATCCTGTGTAAGGGTGCCTGAGATGGTTTGTGTTTTAACAAACCTTATAGGCGGTGAAAGCAAATCGTGGAGAGAAAATTGAGTGTGAGAAGAAGGTGCGAGCTGAGACGACGGATGCTGAGTTTTCGGATCCGAAGTGGAAGGGCGAAAGGGGGATATGGATAGATGATTGTTTCTCCTGAGCCCGTTCCCCCAGGAAATGGGTTTAGAATAGGTCGGGCGAGGCATTATTGATATCAGGAGCCGAAAACCTATAAGGCTTGCAGGCTCGTGATAGTATCGGGTTTGTGGTTGGTAGGATGAGATTAGGTTCGCGAGACCCTGTTGCAGCTAACAGAGCAGAATCAAGTGGGGTCTCGCAGAGGCGGTTTTAGGTAGCCGGGTAGGCACCAATGGTACCTTTTTTTTGCCGTGCAGAGGGAGACCGGGTCGACTTATAAAGCTGACGAAAACTTGTGTTCCAGAATTGCTTTAAAGCGGCTGGTAAGAGTGCTCTGAAAACGACTATTTTACCTGCCCGACGCGCAAAGAGTGGATGGCCGAACAGGTAGGCGAGAAAATAACATGTAATCATCAGTCCGGACAGGAACCCCTTCAGTAGTACCTATAGAACTCGCACTCAACTCACGGCAGGACCGTCGGCCGACCTTGCGTGGCGAGATTAACGATTTGGGACGGAAAAATAATAATAATTCAACCCCCCCCTGAAATAGGTTATCAAATCCCGAAGTCTGTTGAACACGTAGATACGTACGATAACCAGATTTTACGCTTTTTTGAGAAATCCAGACCTGGACTCAAGCCTTCAAATTCCCGGAATCAACTGACGCCGCACCGACGACGCTGGAGTCGCAATCAACGTAGGATGAGCGCAAATGATCGTAAGCCCACTAAATCTCGCGGGAGTATTGGGTAATCCCTTCTCAGCCAGCTAGCGAGTGTAGGGAATGTCGCGATTCCTGGTTTCGCCAGGTACCGATTGCGATGGGTGCGGGAATATTCAAGTTATAGAGGCTTAGGACGATAGAATTTTTTTTTAGGACGTTCCGACACGCAGAGCCTCATATTAGCCTTAGATAATCTTCAAGGGTCCCAGCAAATCGGAAGCGCTCTAACGAGTACTTGTACCCGTACCGTGCTCGAGTAGCACCAACAAAATAACTAAGCGCTGACCCGCAAGTGTTTGCATACGGTGCTTGCCAAAACCAAAGTCTGTCCGCGACCCTTCACCTATACACAGGTAACCGCTCCTCGGGGTCCCGCTTGTAAGAAGTGCACTTACTTCTTATAATCCTCCAGCCCCCGATACTGCTAAAGATACAAGTATCATACTTGCTCCGTAGGGCATTCCATTTGTAAGCGATAGCAACTCGGGCACCGTTATAATCCTCCTATCGTTAAGGCTGCTAGAGGAAGGCAATCGCCGTATTACCACTAGTGACCATATCCCAGAAGCGAGCTCCAGATTCTAGCGGGCTCTTTGTTCGAATTGATCCTTATCGGTATGCTATCGATAATGGTAAGATGGCTTCACCCGCATGGTTTACCGTCTTCCTAAATTTGCATGACCTCAAGGACTTACCGGACGGTTGCGTCGCTAAAATCTCCGCCCTGGTATGCGGATATCCCGAACCCCATCCGGATACTGTTCGGTGCGGTGTTTCTCCCCTTTGACTGGTTGTTGTACGCATATTTGGTGGATAGCTCCGATAATTGGATCTGGTAAATTCCGTATATTATAGGACCACCTGCTGTTGCCGGCTAGTCAGTTGAAGTTCATGCGGAAAGCGGCAGTGATAGTATTAAGAAAATAACTGGATAGGTGCTGACCGCACGGCAAGTGCGCCAGCTATTTATGGACACACGAGTAGGCCTGCCATCGAAGGAACAGAGAACAAAGAACAGAAAGTAAGCATAAAGAATAATAACACCTATCGGTCGCGCTACTACACCGGGGCCAATGAGTTTGTCAACATCAGATGGACAAAGGGTACGGAGGTAGTATGGGAGCTCAAAGAAATACTCACACCAATATCTTAGATTGGAACTGTGACCCCGAACAAACTCCAACAATTTGACTCATCAGTATTCCAGGTCCCATCTCTTGCGACTTTTTAACTTCCTACAAGTTACTATAGCCACCCCTCTACCCCTTGTGAGAAAATATTGGCACCCGTCAACTTTTACAGAAAACGAAAGAGTGGGCATTTTATATTGAAATACCACTTCGGTCAGCCCTCATCCTTGTTCAATGTGGTTTTGGCTATCAGAAGTTTCCACTACGGATGACATGGCTACGGTACTCAGGGGTCTTATATATTTCGTTCTATAATTTACCTAATCCCTTCTCCGCTCTCCAAGTTACCAACCAAGTCATTTTACATTCCCCTCATCCTAGAATGGCCACAATAGTTTGTATCAAGTATGGGTCGTGGAGGGTGGTGGGAGAAACATTTACTGTTTCCAGAACCTATAGAGGGTAGAAAATGATTTCAGCATATACAAAAAGAAGAGAAAAGTAGCATATAAGTTAGACAAAACTATAGGTTGTTGGCCGGATAGCTCTGTTCACGTTCTTCCAATAAGGGATCGATCAAAATAACAGATCCTTAAATATCGAGCAAAATGTAGAGAGTAAGAGACACAGTTTATCAGGAGAACTAGAGAGATTTTGAAAGGGAAATTCTGTGACTGTCAAGTTGTACCATCTTGCAGTTGAGGTAGCCCAACATTGGTGGTTGGGGGGGAAGGGCTACTTGATGTAGTGCTTAAATTATGACTATCAGAGAAAATAGTTTGTTGAAATAATATGGTGGAGCTGGCTGCATCAGGTAGGTACATGGCTGTCTATTTTCTGGCGTCCCCCACCAGGCTCCTATATCTGAAAAAAACAATTGAATCTCCAATCATGTTCAAGTCTCTAGAAACTGTACAAAGTTGAGTACTCTGTAGGCTACCTTCACTCAAGTTCAGTCTCAATCTCCTGGGATATCTTGAAGGTATTTTAAATTATTCCAGATATATTGTCTTTTGCTTATTATATAGTCCGAAAAATATCATGATGAGGATCTGATAATTTAGGTAACAGTTGACTAGGCTTTGATCTCATAACTTGCCTTTCCTAATTTACACTAGGCAGAAAGACCATAATGATATATCAAATTATTCAAGCATTCAATAAACAGATTCCATAGAAGCCATTGCTTTGTATTCAACTTGGTAGGTCTTCCAGAGGCACTTGGCCAGCCAGGAATACTACAATTCTACCCATCCAAGAAGGTAATCGCTAAGCCAGTTTCTGTGCAAAAGAGAGAACCTCTAGAAGCATTTATATGCAATTTGAGAGCCAAAGAGACTTAGAGTTATGTGAACATTTCCCAACTTGAATAGATAAAAGCAAAATACACAACACACCATATGAAAAGAGACTTCCGCCCCTTTGACTATATAAAATAGTATGATAATAATAATAATTTCTTATCCCCTCTCGAGTATACTCATAAAGCCTAACGCTAAAGTCATGCATAATGCTATAAACGAGATTACTATAGGCCAGAAATAATGAAGTACCCCCTCTGCTACAAACTTATCAATGCACCGGGACATATTCGAATACTGTCTTACAATAAGTCAAGGCTACCTTTTTATTATTATTAATATTTTAACCATGATTTATCTTTTAAATATAGAGAGTTTTTGTGGTTAGCTGTCTGCGATCAACGTTTACTATCTCGCCCCCCCCTGAGGGTGTGCCAACTCTTGTGATGCGGGTGATGTTGTATATCGCCATCCTTAACCTCAAGATAAAAATAAAAAAATCCAAACCCCCTACCAGTAGTAGGGTAGTGACAATTACTCGCTCCCACACAGTAATACCGTACGAAATACCTATCCGGGGCAATGGCTAAGACTCCGAGAGCCAATGAACTGCCTGAAAATTAGCAGAAACCAAGGAGGGCATACCCACGGCAGATATACCACAAAATTGTGTCTCTCCCTCCTCATCCTCTCCGGGGTGAACTCACCCGTTGAGGCCTCTAACCCCGGGATAAGCCCGATATATATCCGGGACACGCTCGATAGCTACCGAAGCATCGGTGTCCGACCAAAGTCGCCTAGAAAGAAAACAACTAGATAGCAGGAAAGGAAACCGCCACATGCGGCAGAGAGAACGGCAGGAGGGTGAAGAAGGCAAACAATACACCGAATGTCGCACCTGGCGACAAAACGTCAAGTTCATTGGGGTTGTCCGACCCCCTCCCCTGTCCGCCGCCCCCTCTATGATATGATACCATGACCACCGGTGAAGACTCAAATATCCAACACTTAAGCAGAGGTGACAATCCTGTGATATCGAGTGACAGTCAATGACTCTCATCTAGCGCTTGCACAAAGAATGTCTCGGATTTAACAACCACTGGCATCACGACCTGTGGTAAGTAGTGTGGCCTCTCCTGCTTCATTGGAAGCTCAAAGGAGCATTCCATAACCGCACGGGGGTTGAGCAATTGTCCCAACTGAGAATCCTTTCAATGGATTAGCAAAACTCCCCCTCAAGAGGTTGTGCACAAGTAGAGTAGTGCTATGCTTGATTTGATATGAGACAAGTTTCTCCGTGTGTTTCGGCCGTCCGGGGCTGCTTACGGCGGCCAGCTCGCTTTTCCCTCTACAACTCGGATCGCACCAGGTGCGCCACGCGTTGCACTAAACCAGGACGAACTTAGGTTAGTAACAGGAAACAACAGGCTACCATTGGATCTTATCATACCCATCTTAAGCCGCAACCCACCTCCAACCCAACTACCTCCCCCGCATCTAAAGGAAGTATACCACCAGCCACCGATACACCCCTTATAGCACCACTCCACGCATCTCAAGCAGTTCATTTTTCTATCCATCATACTTAAGTTTTTCCTGGAATTGTATATTCAAAGTCGGATTATCGTCATCTCTTATCCGACAGTGATAAATTTCTTGCGCTTCTCGTCCCCTTTCTTTCTCCTTGTTCGATGGAAATCGCCGATCCCGAAGAGTACGAGGTGTCCCATGTTCACCGAGTGTATGAGCACATTGCATCTCATTTCTCTGCTACCCGTTTCAAGGTACATATTATTTTCATTCCCAGTCTCTCCAATAACCCCTAGCCCCTCGTTACGATAGGAGTCCTAAGCTATTGGCGTATGTCCCGTCGATCAGTTTTCTAACAGTTTTCTCTTTGCTAACTGGCGGGTGGCTTCAGCCCTGGCCGATCGTGGAAAAGTTTCTCCGTGATTTGCCGATCGGTGCTGTTGGTCTCGACGTAGGATGTGGGAACGGAAAGTACTGGATGGTCAACCCGGATATTTTCATAGTCGGCTCAGATAGGTCCGTTATAGGCACCAAAAGCCTCCAGCTCCCTCTTTTTTTTTCTTTTCCTTTTCCTTACCAATTCCATTCCATTCCATCACTGCAAGGATGGAACGGAAGAGAATTATCACTGCAAGGATGTCTGACTTCTGTAATACCCATCTGAAGTAACTGACCGCTGCTACTGCGCCCCCTAGGTCGCCATCTCTCATTGGGATAGCTCATAGCCGGGGGATACAAGATTCAATTGTGGCTGATGCTTTGGATCTCCCGCATCCAGACTCTTGCTTTGACTTCGCTATCAGCATAGCGGTCATACACCATTTCTCTTCATCGGAGAGAAGATGTCACGCACTCAAGAGTATCCTTGCTACATTGAAAGCGCCCAACAATAGTTCTGATGGTGGGAAGGCGCTTATCTATGTGTGGGCCTTAGAACAAAAGAATTCCAGGAGAGGCTGGGATGAGGGGGATCGGCAAGACGTCTTTGTGCCGTGGGTCATGTCCAAACAATTCTCCACCAGTGCAAAGGGCAAAGAGAGCCAACAGAATCGCCAGGTTTCAGATTCCTGTAGAGACACACCTGGTGGCAAGGACCGAGATACGATGAATGATGGGGGTGGTGGGCAGGATGAGGTGAGGAGTAGGGATCAGAAGCTCGCCTATATGCGATATTACCATCTCTACCGCAAGGGAGAATTGGAAGCCGACATCGCTCGTGCCGGGGGCAGGGTTTTGGAATCTGGTTACGAGAAGGATAATTGGTGGGCGGTATGCGGCCCTGTCAGGTGAGAGGGAGGGGTAGGTGGGCGACAGATGAGAGGTGGGATGTAGAGATGAGTCCACTGTGCATGACAATTAAAATATGTCATAGCACGCCCATTCATAGGTCCCTGTCTCCCAATTTGTGAAAGCCTTCGAGACATTGTTTCAAGCACAGCCCGGAGTAAGAAACAACAAAAAAGGGTACACGAGGAGAGAAGGCTCTACGGCAAAGCAGTGATAGTTCACTCGAACGATAGTCGAATCATATCCCAATTTAGCTACCAGCCGTGTCCGGTATTTCTATTGGGAGTTGAGTTTTCGGGCCTCATTTCAAATATTGGCATCCGAAATGCGCTCACCCCACGGCACGCCATTCTGAAGGCATCATCTCATATCAATCAACCCTGGTTTGTTTATTTATTTTTCTGTCTCTTGTCAATTGTGTGATTGAGTGCTGGATCTAACCTGCTATACTAGGCCCGAGCCAACAAAAAAATTGGTTTTGCGATCAAAGCGAGATTCCTCTGATACCACCACAAAACTATTTTTGGTTCATAACAGTTATGATAGAGGGTAAGGCGGGCAGGCGGGTTGTTGAAAAGAAAGGGAAAAAAGGAAGGAAAAACAAATCTTGCGTCATTTCAACTCTACTCTATGCTATGCTCTAGGTTTTCTCATGTGTCATGCAAAGGAAAATGTACTAAAAGCTAATGCATGAAAAAAAAAAGTGAAAAAAGAAATCTGCAGTGACTTGAGAGTCCCCCCAAAAATTGTTTATAAAAAAATCAAACAGCAAACGGGAAGAAGAAAACACAAATATCGTTTCGCCTTGGATTCCCTATGCCGCCGTACCCGCCCGCCAGCCATTCCCCGGTATATCATATGAAATTTATGACAAGAAATAGGAAGAGGATTAATGAAGAAAGGATCAGGTCAGGCCATTTTGAGCCTGAATACTGAAAATATTTCAAGAGACAACCCAGCAGGGAAGGAAAGGAGAAGCAGAAGAGGGGGAAACAAGGAACTAAAGAAACTGAGAAAGAGAACAATCTAGTATCATAGGACAAAATATCTCTAAAAAAAACCTTAAAAAAACGAAACCCTACCGGAAACTCCCGAATGAACTCACCATTATCCCCCATGCATGGCCGTTACAGTACAGTACAGCATCCTCCGGAAATTATTGTTACCATTATTCCGCAGCGCCCCCGCCCTCTGGTGGTGCGGAACCCGCTTCCGCCGGGGGTGCTGACGGTCCCGCAGCTGGGCTATTCGTGCTCCCAGGGCTCTGGCTCTTACGCCCTGTCGATCCCGCGCTACCCGTCCCCTTGGGCGGAGCGTCGACGGCGCTATTGCTAAGGGAAAAAGGAACAACGCCAGCCCGACGAGCAATCTCGAATTCCCCGAGTTTCCAATGCATTGCCTCCACCGTTCGCCAGGGGAGACCCATCTCTTTGGCCACATCTGCCCACATCTCTGCCTTGAACCTGTTGTTTGTTCACTCGCTTGTTAGCGGCCATATAGTGGATTTGAAACAAATCCTTGATGGATGTGGAAAGAAGGGGGGGAGGAATGAATAGAGTTTAGGGATATGCATGCATATTATATACTTGCCCATTCCGAAAGTATCCGGAAATCTTGGCGCTTCCTATCTAGGCTTCAGCCGGGCCATATTTCCGGATACCCCCGGGGGGGTTATTAAATCCTTCAATTGCTTAAGGAGAAAAATTCCGGATGCTTTTTGAATGGGCAAGTATATGTAATGTATGATATATTATACTTGTGCTTCGGGATATGTTTTCGTACCCACCAAATTTTGGTGTGTGTGTGAGTGTACGAAACTAGCCTCCGAGTACTTGTATGTATATAACATATATATATATATATATACATATATACTGTACATATGTGGATGCATCATATGTATGTGTTTATGTGCGTACCTCTCATACAAACGGGCAAGCCTGTTCTTGCGGTCCTCATCCCATTCCGATCTCCTCTCGAGGTAGTTCTGGTAATGCAGGCGACAGGAGATTGCGGAGCGTCCCGGAAGCTCCCTACTGATATCCTCCCACTTGTGACCTCTTCCCCTTAGGTCAATGATTTTGGCGTCCTCTTCCGCGCTCCACTTGCTCTGCTTTTTTGCCGGCGACGTCCGCGCCACTTCCGGCAGGGGCCGTTTTGCAGATGGCGATGGAGGAGGTGGAAGGGTCTCCTTCTGCTTCGGAGGCATTGGAGAGAGAAGAAAAGCAATCGACGCCAACGAGAAGACTTTGCAGGTATGTTTGACTTGCCTACACGGTGGTCTGACGACGATGATGCAAGGACAGGGGTAGTGATAGTTGTGGTAGCTGGTAGTTGGTAGTTGGTAAAGGGCGGTGAGGGGTGGTGAGGTCAGGCAGGATTCGAAAGATTGTTGTTCCCTCACTTACTGACTTGGCACAAGGAGGGATAGTAAAAAGAGATGGCGGCGGATGGTAGTGAGTGACTTGAGATGGGATGGATTTGTGGTTGCTGCAGTGCGAGCTTTGGGAGAGAGAGGGGAAGGCTGGTTTTGTACGAGCAGGAGACAGAGGGGCTCTAGCGACAGTGGCGATCCTATAAGAGGATACTCTCCGCAACTATCCCTTCATTGGCATCTGAAGATGGCGGAAAACCCAGGCTTGCTGAGGAGGAGGGTTGAGCAGGGGCTCTGGGCTCTGGGTTTCTCTCCCGGGAACGACAAGGATCTAAGATCCCATCGGGTTTTTTTTGGTTGGCCAGGCAGCGCGCTATACATGCCGGGAGATCCTGAGTCAGTTTTTCTTTCTGGTTCACAGCATTTCGCCCGTATGATACCCTATGCGCAGTTTTCCCTAGGGTGCACAATAGATCATACTCCAATTGCAGAATGATGTAAGCTATTGGAAGGATTTGAGGGGCTTGTCTCGCTTTTTTCCTTTTTCCTGCTTCCCGGGCAGGAAGACTAGCTGGGGTGGGGGGAGTAGTAGATGCCTTGATTGAGTTCATGTCTAAATGAATTGAAATTTGTGTTGCACCGAACCACTGGCCTCCCCCCAGTGTCATCAGAGTAACATATAGTAGTAGCCAGGGGCTTTGGTTGGCTCTCTTGTTAAAGAAAAAAAAGTACCCAAGGAGGCCCTAGGCCATTCGAAAAATATTCTCCTCCACCTTCGCACCCGGTAGTCTTGGGGGGGGTAGGCCGGCAAGCAAGCAACTATACCGCAGTATTGCGCTAAGTTACTTACTAGATTAGTGGGCGCCCCATGCATGCTTTTTCGATCCTAGGATGGTGGCCCGAAATTCGGGTTGCATGTGCTTCACCCTCAAGATCAGCCGTTTGAACGGGCGCGGTTGGGAAGGTGCTGATAGTGGCCATATACGCTCCAGAGTGCACTGCACAGCACTGCACCGCAAAGTGGTAGAGCTGTGCGAGAGATGTGATGAACGGCTGACCCATGCACACAGCAAATAGCACGCTCAAGAAGGCTGTCCCTGCGAACTACTACCTCCTAAAGCACGCAGACAGTACATGTACAAGTTAGAAGGTCGAGAGGAGGAGAGGAAGGAGGGGCAGCAATAGCAGCAACTACCATACCAGCAGAATGTCATTGAATATTGGTCCGTTCCTGGCCAACCACTCCAGAAGCGGCTGAGAAGGAAGAGGGAAAAGTATAAAAAATTGCCCCCAGCCATGATCACGGGGAAGGACTCCGGTCCCACCGGTCATTACATTAGTTGGATTCCCCGAGTCAGCGAACCAGGTCTTACAATAACAAAATGGGCCAGATAGTGCCCCTCAGCTAAAGTCAGTAGCAACCCTCCCCCATCCCCCTTTCCACCCCACCTCTTGCCTTCTCCGCCATTTGCGCCACCACGCCTCGACATTTCCAGGCCATATAGCCGCACCGCAAGTGGTACAGTACATAGACTACACCACGGTACACTGTGACGGTACACTGTGACAAACCTAAATGAACTGGGAGAGAGAGAGAGAGAGCACGCCTTCCGCAGCGCCGTGATAATTCACCACCATTTGCACGCTCCCGCTTGATCTCGGTCTTGGTGAGGTGTAACGCCCGGGCTACAGTATTCCCGATTTTCTATTACTATTTTTTCTTTTTTCATTCTTCCCTTTTGCAAAAGCTCCCAGCCCGTATGCCTTCTATAATACGTGCGTATGGATGAATGAATGCACGTAGTCCACGTACTGTGTTCCCATTAATTCTTACAAGGGGTAACGAGGCCTTTGACTCCAAAAAAGCAAAACTGAGAGAGAGAGAGACCATAGGGAGATAAGTTGGTGAAGATAAAATGCGGGAAAATAAAAAAGATCGGGCCCAAGTACCGGCCAGGCTTCTAGAAGGTTTAATATAAAAACAAAATAAAAATTAGCAGGAAAAAAGTGGTGGCGGGCGTGGTTTTCTTTTTCTTTCCCTTGTTTGAAAGAAATTTACTGCAATGTAACTGCATTACCTTGTCAGGTTTTTGCAAAGGGCCTCTCTTGTGGGAGTCAATCCGTCGAGTTGGATGGCGGTACGGTACCGTACCTTACATCAAGCTCCCAGGCCACTCCCAGGACCAAACGGGCGGCGTACGGGTGCAGTGGTAATAGAGGTAGTGGCTCCCTAAGTTACTTCTTATTGTATCATAGCTTACTCAGAAAACTGCCCCACTCACACACACACACACCTCTCTCCCCTCTTCTCCCCTCCCCGGCCGCCACCACGGGTATCTCTCCCTTCCCTTGACCCTGTCCTTCCGGCTACAGTACCCTTCCACGCGTGACGCCTAGGAGGTCCAACGGTGGAGGCAAGTCGCGGATCCCCCGATGCTTCTGCAGTGTGATACCTCTATCAGCCTCTTATCTATAAATATTCAATTCCGGCAACTTTCTGTTTGCTTCAATCCTGCCTCTTGCCCTGGCGGGTTCTCCTTTCATGCGCTTTCATCCGATTTTCCATTTCAATAAATCAAAAAATTGGCATTCCCCCCTTCCCCCTCCAGCTGCACCTTCTCCCCGTCGGTAACATACTCTACCGCACCGTATGCGGCCCATCTAATCCTATTGGCACCCCGACGACGACAACAGGATCACAGTATGTCCCAGCTTGTCATTATCATAAGCCCTGTACCTACCCTTTCTTATTTTATTCTTTTGGACAACAACCGGGTTTTGCAGCAGTAACAGCAACAGAAGCACAAGCTGGGCAAGTAATTATTGTACAAGTGTGTTGACCAAGTATAGATGCATATTTGTAATATATACATATGTATTGTACCCTGCTGAATGGGCGAGAGCGAATGACAAGCCTTCTCGGGGCTTGGCTTTGATACCACAGGCTTGTCTTAGCTGCTATACGTCAGTGTGAGCAGACCAGCTTGCTGTCCATCAACTGGTATCAGTTGGATTTTCCCCTCCATACTTTGCCCTGCCGTGTTACTTTATGCAGAGGAATTGCTCTTATGCGCCCCTCCCATGTATGATTATCATATCTACCATGTTGTTGGGAATTTCGCACTCTCCGATGGGCTAAAGATGTATGCGTTACCTACATTGCATTCGTAATACACTAAGTGTGAAAGCATCCCATAGCACAATCGTATCGCAAAGTGTTCAAAAACAAGGTATCTCATTCCTGTACGGTGGCATGACTGTGTCGGTCATGTGACACAGCCACATGACCTATTGTTATGCTAGAAGATTCTAGCAGGTTAGATAGATTTCCTTGATATGAGTCAGTGTTCGCATAACCATAGAAGGGTATAAATAGGGGTGTATTTTTCCTTTCAGTTAGAAGAGCACGCAAGCTTGGATTAATCTATGAGTCTTAAAGATATATCTTGTTCACNAAAATCCCTTCCAGTGGGGATGGGCTTCTCGGAATGGCATTGAAGTGCTCGGTATTCGGTACCTGCGGGGTAATATTATGCTTTCGGTACCGTACCTTATTTTATCCCAGGATACCACCAGCCCCACCCCGCCCCGCCTCACCTCCCCTCATCATCATCACCATCCTTCCTCCCATCACCACCGTCCCCAAAACCCCGTACTCTCGGATCCACGGGTGGCGCTGCTGAATGATATATAATTCAGGAATGACCAATTGTCTTCGAGGGTTTGGCACAGCGAGCTGGCAAAGACGAGGCGGGGCGCCGGGGAGCTGATTTTCAGTCCCTTCCAGTTCTCTATAACATCCCCGTTCGCTCATGGAGCAGCGCTTTCCCGAAGTGTACATCCAATTGATAAGATGTGCCATATCTGAATTTTAGCATGGAGAAGGCGGCATCAGAGGATCGGGGTTGATTAGCTCTGGGGACGAGAGCGCAGATTTCTTTGTGTGGTTTCCGGTAGATTGGAGGAGACTCTCTTTTTTTTTTCCCCCCTTTCACCCCTTCCCTTCCATCCTCCATTACAGGCATACCGATATCGTACTTCTTTATCTTTCCTACTCTTCGCCGGTCCTGATACCGCGAACTCTTCTGAACTCCACTATCAGATTATCAGCCCAGGATAGGTTTACGGAGGTACAGCGCCCAAGTTTTGCAGGTTCCACAAGCGACGTTTGCTGCTCTTAGCCCCTGTGGAACATACAAAACTTAGGAGCTATACCTCCGTAGTTTGACAGGCCAACAGAATGGCGAAAACGGGTACGGTAGTTGAGATCAAGCACGCCTAGTGGGATGGTCTTATCTTGTGTCAGGAAAACGTGAAACTTTCCCAGGAATTTTTGTCCCCGGATCTAGACATTACAGAGCTAGCGGAGGTAGTGGATTCAGGAGTTTTTTACAGCGGGGGGAAAGTTCAGCGCTAAGTTACGATATTATAAGGCTTTAGATCGGAGGTCCAGGTGTCTAGGCGTTCCAGAAGCTTCGGCAGGAGAAAAAGAAAAGCATGTATGATAGGAAAAAATCGAAGTGCAAAAAAGCTAATAATTCCCCCAACGATAACCTCCCCCCTCTCTCTTCTCCATTAACGAGTAACATTCAAGGCTCTTGCGGTTGCATATTGGCACTGTGCGGTACACGAACCCCGCATTGAACGACTCTTCTGCCTCATTCTTTGGTCGTGCCCTCCAAGGGTCCCCTCTTCTTCCCCTCTTTCCTCCCCTACTTCTCCTAGCAAGCTTAGCATCCTGTCCACAATTCCCATCCCTACCCTCCAGTTTCTCGACAACTCTTCCTAATCTCTGGCCTGCGCCAGATAATTGCCGACACATTCAAGCATTACCGCAAGTGCAAAGTGAGCAAACTCAGGCACGAGCGAGGGGGGGGAAAAATTTTGCAACAAACGGAACACCACGGAAGAAGACAGAAACAACACTTCTTTTTTCTCCTCCTTTCCAACGAACCGAAAAACAACCTCATCGTCACATTGCCGGTACCAGACGGCAACGACAAGCAGGGGCAACGAATATTCGGATTCAATGAGTTTTTCAACACTTTCAGATATTCCGGTCAGGGTCACGTCTGATAACGCTGCTTCTGAGCGCCGTGTCACCCCCTCATGGACCATCGCTGAGCTCAAGAACAAGCTTGAGCCCGTCACCGGCATCCCTCCATCCTCACAGCAACTCATGTTGCGTGTGCCACATGCTCCCCAGCCTATACCCATCACGAGCCACGACGAGGAAAGCACGCAGATAGCAGCCTTTCCTCTTCAGCCTTACGCTGAACTCCACGTATGACACCCCTCTCCATCCATTGTTCCTTTTTCCACCTCCCACCTACCGACCCGCCACTTCTGGGGGGCACTCTGCTCTGCCCTGCGTCTGCCGAGTGTACCTCAGCGATGCACTGTGTATTTCTTTCTCGTCTACACTTTCCGCACCAATCGCCCATGGTTCCTTTTTCTTTTCTTTTTTCCCTTGCCCCTATGACCGCCCCTTGGTCATGAATCTTATTTTTTTTTTTGCCTATTTTTTCCCTTATCATCTCCCACTTGTCTTACGTACAGCGTTCCTTTTTATACGCCAAGAAAAGGCACCTCATTGTTGTTGTTACGTAGCGTACAACCCTTGTCTCCCGTTGTCTCAATATGAGAAATGCAGCGAACGGGGGTGGAAAGGAAAAGAAAACACTCCGATTTGACCCACTGTTTTTTGACGTTTGTTTCATATCCACGCCAATAGGTTGCGGATTCGCGGCCGCTCGCAGCTCGCCCTAATTTTGCGGATACCACCGGTGTCGAGAAGTATGTGATGCCGGAGGAGGAGTACGATAAGCTCCAAGATAGCGTCCTTGCTTGGAAGAAGAGGAATAAGCTTGGCCGGTTCGACCCGGATAAGGAGGAGAAGGAGCGAATGGAGCTGAAGAGGCAGTACGACGAGGTTGACGCTAGAAAGATAGCGTTAGGCGCCAGGTGTCGAGTCGGAGAATCGGACCTAGATCGTAGAGGCACGATCAGGTACGTTGGGGAGGTCAACGAGATCCCTAACGGTGGCGTATGGGTTGGTGTAGAGACGGACGAGCCAACAGGTAAATTCAGATTCCCCATTTCCCACCCTTTTCCCCAGTCTCCTGTCTAGCTCCATGCTCGCAGCATTGGGAGGAAAGGCATGACGCACACACCTTTTTTTTTCCTTCTAGAAACTAACTCCAGTTCTGCGCTGCAGGGAGGAACGATGGATCCGTTCAGGGAAAGTCCTACTTCAAGTGCGAGGCCAAGCATGGGTCCTTTGTTCGGCCCGATCGCATTGAGGTTGGGGATTTTCCCGTGATTGACGATCTGGGCGATCTGGAGGAGATGTAATGCCCCAAACGGAATTAAAGTTAATTAAGCACCTGCTAGCTTTTCCCATTTCATTTTCGCCCCTTGTAAGCATCGCGCATGTAGGGTGCAGCAAATATCGCCATTTTGGTAAAATTGAAAAGGCCCTATGGGGTTTTAATGTGTAGACCTACAGGTCCCGCGACCTTTCTGGGGATGCGAAAGAAAAAAAATCCCTTCCAGTGGGGATGGGCTTCTCGGAATGGCATTGAAGTGCTCGGTATTCGGTACCTGCGGGGTAATATTATGCTTTCGGTACCGTACCTTATTTTATCCCACACAGACGTGGGGCCCGACGCCTGCCCCTTGGTAACAGGCTACAGTAGTTGACCTCCCTGTACTACAGTACCCGTACTGTTACCAGTACTAGTGCATTGCGGGACATGTGCTCCGGGTTGAGTTCCGGTAGTCCGCAGGCGATTCGCTTGTTGCGTCTACTTGTGCAGTCGGGCCCGGCTATAAATTAAGTGAACAGGGGGTGATGAGGAGCCCGGGGAGGACTGTGATTGGCGTGTTAGCTGTCGTTCCAGGCCTGCTATTGGCTGATCATAACATGTCACACGGTACAGTACCGGCATTATATTCAATTGCGGTTTAAAAAAAAACGGGCGTACGGAAGGAATTGGCTAGCCGCCGTAGCTGTTGTAGCTAACGATGGCTTCCATCTCTCTCTCCCCGTCGTGCTCGGGTACGATACCAGTACAGGTGTATAGTGCAGTGCTCGTACTATACACCCAAGCTCGCCCGGTGCGGCACTCCCATCACTCGGATATTAGTGCAGTGCAAACGGGCCCTTTCAAGTTAATCCCCCCTTTCCCCGTAACCCCCATCACACATCCCATCGTACGACCATACCTTTTCTCACGGCAATCTGGGAAAAGCCGGACCAGCGCTAGTGGCGAGCATGGGCTGGCACTTGTACGATAGAGTACCGTACCACACCTTCGTTCCCACGGTTTCTCTGATTGGCCCAGAGGGAGGTCGGATTGTGGGGAAAGCCCGGTCCGGCCGCCCGCCCGCTCACCCACTCGCTCACTCACCGGGCCCAACCTTGGGCTGGTGCCCGACTTTTGCTCGGTTCTACTCGTACTGTACTCGTACTGTATCGTATCGTGCTCGAGCATCGTACCTGTACTCCCTGAGAAGACCTCCAAGTGCCTCCCGTATTCCAATGACCGACCAAAGCGCCAATATTCACAAGGACAGGACCGCTATATTATGAAACAGCAGCCTGCCACGATTGTTCGCGCCGGAAGGCATGGTTCCTCGTGAGACTTCCGGACGGGTACCGGGGCTTCCGAGCCACGTTTCTGTTTTTTTGATTATTATTATTATTATTATTTTCTTCTTCTTCTACCCTCTTTTCTTTTAGGTTGTTGTGGTGGGGCGAGTATATCGTATGATCGCGTACGGTAAGTTACTGTTGCAGCCCGTGGTGGTGGTTCTTAGAATTGTCATATTATATGATACAAGCGAGTACGGCGGCGCAGTACCGGTAGCGGTGTACTTGTAGGTACGAGTACTCGGTACATGGGGAAAAAGTGGTTCGCGGTCCAGTTGGAAAAAAGGGATTACGGCGAATCCCTTGGGATGTGCCCGCTAGAAGAAAGTCCATCCCTCCTCCATTCACCCATCATCATTATCATCCTCATCATCGATCACCACCCCCGTTACCATCACCGCCGAAAGTGCCCGGCTAGCTCATTCNAAGATCCCACCGAGCTCATCAGGGCAACCCCCGATCCGATACTCTCATCTCTCAAGCAACCGGGGATACGAGCTCCTTCCTATCATACCCTATCACAGAAAATGTGCAACCTGATTGCTCGCCTCCCCTCACCCCTTCACTCCCAGCTATTTGTAGATCGAACCACAGCCATTGGTAGGCTTCCCAGGCCGGGTCGAGCATGACCTTCTCATACCCCCCGGCCCGGGGGCGTGGAAGGGTGCAGTAGGGGCAAACCAGCATAGAGGGTTAGTGAGATGTCTCGTGAGCGAGCGAGTGAATTCACTGCTAAGAATACGATTTGAGGCAAAGTATTCTACAGTTTAAGCATGACGCTCCAGCCGTGGCCAGGCTCATGAGCGAGCTAGTGGCGGAGGAGGATTGGCATTGGAACAAGGAGCTCAAGCTCTCGAGTCCAAAATCGCTCACCTGAGCCCAACAACTCGCTAGAAATGGGATGAGATACGTACATAGCTCAATAGGCTAGCGCTGAGGGCACGAGGAAGATCCCACCGAGCTCATCAGGGCAACCCCCGATCCGATACTCTCATCTCTCAAGCAACCGGGGATACGAGCTCCTTCCTATCATACCCTATCACAGAAAATGTGCAACCTGATTGCTCGCCTCCCCTCACCCCTTCACTCCCAGCTATTTGTAGATCGAACCACAGCCATTGGTAGGCTTCCCAGGCCGGGTCGAGCATGACCTTCTCATACCCCCCGGCCCGGGGGCGTGGAAGGGTGCAGTAGGGGCAAACCAGCATAGAGGGTTAGTGAGATGTCTCGTGAGCGAGCGAGTGAATTCACTGCTAAGAATACGATTTGAGGCAAAGTATTCTACAGTTTAAGCATGACGCTCCAGCCGTGGCCAGGCTCATGAGCGAGCTAGTGGCGGAGGAGGATTGGCATTGGAACAAGGAGCTCAAGCTCTCGAGTCCAAAATCGCTCACCTGAGCCCAACAACTCGCTAGAAATGGGATGAGATACGTACATAGCTCAATAGGCTAGCGCTGAGGGCACGAGGAAGATCCCACCGAGCTCATCAGGGCAACCCCCGATCCGATACTCTCATCTCTCAAGCAACCGGGGATACGAGCTCCTTCCTATCATACCCTATCACAGAAAATGTGCAACCTGATTGCTCGCCTCCCCTCACCCCTTCACTCCCAGCTATTTGTAGATCGAACCACAGCCATTGGTAGGCTTCCCAGGCCGGGTCGAGCATGACCTTCTCATACCCCCCGGCCCGGGGGCGTGGAAGGGTGCAGTAGGGGCAAACCAGCATAGAGGGTTAGTGAGATGTCTCGTGAGCGAGCGAGTGAATTCACTGCTAAGAATACGATTTGAGGCAAAGTATTCTACAGTTTAAGCATGACGCTCCAGCCGTGGCCAGGCTCATGAGCGAGCTAGTGGCGGAGGAGGATTGGCATTGGAACAAGGAGCTCAAGCTCTCGAGTCCAAAATCGCTCACCTGAGCCCAACAACTCGCTAGAAATGGGATGAGATACGTACATAGCTCAATAGGCTAGCGCTGAGGGCACGAGGAAGATCCCACCGAGCTCATCAGGGCAACCCCCGATCCGATACTCTCATCTCTCAAGCAACCGGGGATACGAGCTCCTTCCTATCATACCCTATCACAGAAAATGTGCAACCTGATTGCTCGCCTCCCCTCACCCCTTCACTCCCAGCTATTTGTAGATCGAACCACAGCCATTGGTAGGCTTCCCAGGCCGGGTCGAGCATGACCTTCTCATACCCCCCGGCCCGGGGGCGTGGAAGGGTGCAGTAGGGGCAAACCAGCATAGAGGGTTAGTGAGATGTCTCGTGAGCGAGCGAGTGAATTCACTGCTAAGAATACGATTTGAGGCAAAGTATTCTACAGTTTAAGCATGACGCTCCAGCCGTGGCCAGGCTCATGAGCGAGCTAGTGGCGGAGGAGGATTGGCATTGGAACAAGGAGCTCAAGCTCTCGAGTCCAAAATCGCTCACCTGAGCCCAACAACTCGCTAGAAATGGGATGAGATACGTACATAGCTCAATAGGCTAGCGCTGAGGGCACGAGGAAGATCCCACCGAGCTCATCAGGGCAACCCCCGATCCGATACTCTCATCTCTCAAGCAACCGGGGATACGAGCTCCTTCCTATCATACCCTATCACAGAAAATGTGCAACCTGATTGCTCGCCTCCCCTCACCCCTTCACTCCCAGCTATTTGTAGATCGAACCACAGCCATTGGTAGGCTTCCCAGGCCGGGTCGAGCATGACCTTCTCATACCCCCCGGCCCGGGGGCGTGGAAGGGTGCAGTAGGGGCAAACCAGCATAGAGGGTTAGTGAGATGTCTCGTGAGCGAGCGAGTGAATTCACTGCTAAGAATACGATTTGAGGCAAAGTATTCTACAGTTTAAGCATGACGCTCCAGCCGTGGCCAGGCTCATGAGCGAGCTAGTGGCGGAGGAGGATTGGCATTGGAACAAGGAGCTCAAGCTCTCGAGTCCAAAATCGCTCACCTGAGCCCAACAACTCGCTAGAAATGGGATGAGATACGTACATAGCTCAATAGGCTAGCGCTGAGGGCACGAGGAAGATCCCACCGAGCTCATCAGGGCAACCCCCGATCCGATACTCTCATCTCTCAAGCAACCGGGGATACGAGCTCCTTCCTATCATACCCTATCACAGAAAATGTGCAACCTGATTGCTCGCCTCCCCTCACCCCTTCACTCCCAGCTATTTGTAGATCGAACCACAGCCATTGGTAGGCTTCCCAGGCCGGGTCGAGCATGACCTTCTCATACCCCCTCACTCAGGCCCCATCATACGCCCCAATTCCCGCAATTTTACCTCCGGGGGTCGTAAGGCAATGACGCGATCCACTCAATCCCGGAGCGCAGTGCCATATCAGCGCTAGCCGGGTGAAGTGGAGCGTACAGAGTGGAAGGAGCTCATGTCACGCATGCATACACGCGAGCGTTCTGCTCCCTTGACTCGGAAAAGGGCGAAGGCGACGAACTAGATGTTTTCATGTAGAAACACTGCGGAGTAGGCTTCCTGTGCCGTGAATGCTACAGGGATGGAGGTGGAGGATGGGGTAATGATAGGATGGGTGGTGAGGGAGGCGACGGGAACCAGAAGGTAATCGAGCGGGACTAACCAAGCCAACTAACCAACTAGTGTGATTTGAGCTATTGGACAAATGGGCAGATGGACCTGCAAACGGCCCGGCGCGGATCACACCTTCCCTTCCCTCTCTCCCTCCCCGTTTCCATTCCACCCTCGGAGGGGACGGGATGGGAATGAGAGGGGCGCGATGGTGCAGGAAATGGAAACGAGCATCGAATTGGAATGGGCGTGTCCGCTGGTCCGTTGTCGCGCTATGCAGTAGCCATGTTTGCACTCGGTAAGATTTGCATATAATTCATTACTGTGTACCGAGATATTATCCAATTATGCGCTCTAGAAGCGCAAGGAATAGAAAGGGAGGGAGGGCACGGCGGAAAGGAAGGGAAGGGAAGGGAAGGGAACGGCTTCCTGACTAACAAGCCTAGCCCGGCCTAACCTAGCCTAGCTACAGTTGATTGTTTTGCCCTACTGACTGGACGTAAGAAGGAATATGAGGACAGAAGGGAGGAAGGGAAGGGAAGGGGGGGGGTGCGCAGTAGTGATAAGTGAGGTGTCATATTGTGTCGAATTAAATTAGCACCCGAAATTTAATTGCAATAGTACCGTGGGATGTTGTGTGGTAGAGCATCTGTACTGTACCTCGGAATAGCGCAGAAAATGAGAGAGAGAGAGGAGAGAAGCTGATTGCTGATGTAGAGTGCTTGCCGCACCGTAGCTTTTCCATCCGCCTACCTGTTAGAAATGGATATCATGAATGAATGAATGAGTGGGAAAGAGTTCTTATGCTCAATTAATTTCACAAGTCGTAGTGGCGGAAATGATGCTACCACGGTTAGCTAACTGACAGGTTTTGATAAACAACATATACTGCACCCCGTAATAGACCAAAGCAAACTCGATCGAACTGGGCCGAACCAAAATCTCCATCCAAGAAATATACCCCCCCNCCCCCCAATCCCATCTCATTCCGCGCGCAAGCCACGCTACAAGTACACTACGTATCCATCCCCATCCGCCATCTCCCATCCATCACGCCCATCGCGTCGCGTCGTGACGAATGACGCCATGCGGTACTGTTCTCAGCTTCCGAGTACTTTGCTACTTGTACTCTACTTGTGCACTGAGTTACTTGTCACGAGAAAGAAGAGGGAGACAAGAGGAAATTATCCCCACAAGTGCAGTAATTGAAACTGCACAACATACAGTCGATAGCACGGGTACAGGAAAAAAAAACAACGACAACAGTACCGACCAATGACGTCGAACATGTCCCAAAATAAATACTGTTACAGGTATAATACCGGTGTTCCTTCCTCCCTTCTATCATACAAAGAAATGGCACTGTACCTGAGAGGGAAAGTTTTTTTTTTCTTTTCCGGACTGCAGCGGAATGAAAGGACGTGGACAACGAATCGTTTCACATCTGTCCATCAGGAAGGCCTGTCAGTCGGTTACAAAGCACTGTATACCGGCACTTGGTTAACTTAGTCATTTGGTCTTCTTCACGTGTTCCACATGTCACGTTTCAGATTATTATTTTTTCTGCACTCATCGATTCACCATTTGGTTGGCGATTGGACCAATCGGATGGATGGCAAGGGTTGCTTTGGTCCGGATTTGTTAAGGATGCAACCGGGCATCATAGGTTACTTAATTCGGGCGGTAGGTTACCGGGTAGAGTGGGTTGGTATCATAGGTGCAGGCGGTATCATAGGGCCCGTTGGGTAAAAAAGTGCTTGGGGGTTTGGGAGATGGGCGGATGTGGTGGGAAGTATGATACAGCGCTTCGAGGTACTGTATCATACTGTGCCGTACTGTGCGGTTGGAAAGGAAAAGTGTTGGAATGTATCGAGGTAAGAAACGGTCGGAATATGGCGCAGCGGGTCAGACCATCATAGGTTAGTCGTGAACTGGGAGCATCATGCCCGCAGGCGATAACTCAACTGTGGACCCGGACACAGCGCATTGTACCGGGTTGTCTGAGGATGAGTAGTAGTAATGGTGCAAGGTTGTGGTCAAAGGTGCATGCCGTTCAAAATCTCACTCATTATTGGACCAGAACTGGGCGGGATCGCTATGCCTCAGCCCGTTGTCGTTGTGCTGTCGTGGTTGGCGGAATAGCGGGGGCGGTGACGGCAGTGGTGTTGATGCACTGTACTCGTGCTGTACAGTGCAGTGCTGGTGAGAAAGCTTCATCCCTCTCGTTGCGAACGGAGCAGAAAGGCAAACTTGACGACGACCACCACCATGATGACTGTTGCATTGAATTTTGTATTACATTAAAGCCTATGATACCCGATCCCCTACGGAAACAACAACTTCACTTATTCCCTCTCCATACCCCCCCTCTTTTCATCACCGGCACCATCATCATCATCATCATCATCATCATCATCACCGGCATCAGCAACAGCATCATCTCTTTTCCACTCTAGCCACCCAACGACGGAAAGGCAGAGTCGCCAACCAGGTAGTGGATGAGTGACTAAGGAGTCGGAGGGAGGGAAGGAAGGCAAAGAAGAAAAAAGACACAGTTAACTTACAGCACAACTGTCCGTGAAGCTAACGCACAAGTTCAGACGGCAGTTTACGGCCCCCTCTGTCATCAATCGAGTCTCGGGACTCGAGGAGGACGGATACCATTCGTCCCAGGCGAGCCTCACTTTCTTTCTTTCTTTTTCTTTTTTCTTTTTTTCCTCCTGCCGTTTAACGGCCGATGACAGGTACCGGGTATTATCAGTCGTGATACAGTATTTTCTTCTCTCCATTACACACCTTTTCGGTCTCTTAACGACCTCTACTCGGATATCTAGACATCTCTTATACTTCTGTTTTATTTTGAAACACGATACCCGGGTTGCCTTCTTAGCATTTGGCCCTTGGGGAATTCTTTCTGCGGTTTTCGCCTCGCACACTTGGGTTCCCGAGCGTGTAAGAGCGAACGAGACCGAAATACGGCAGTTTGGTCGAAGGGACAAAGAATAAAAAAAGAATCGTGCTCAATCGCTCTGCAGCTTTTCAAACATTCCTCCTACTTTCTCACCCCCCCCCCCTTTCCATGCTTCCTGGCTACCCGCTTTGCTTGCCCCCATTGTGCGCCAGATATCCCCCGTTGACCCATGTTGGTTTTTTCCTTTTCCCGAGAGGTGTATCGCCCACGGCAACACGATATGACGATACCTCTCGGGATAACCGCGTCTTCCATCGATCAGCACACATCCCATCCCATCATTGCCTTCGCCTGACCCTGCTTGCTTATCGGACAGCTAGCAGCAGCACACGGTAAAATTCCCACATGCAGAGAAACATTCCCACGGGCCAATCCACCCCCTCCACAACCNGGGGGGGTGGGGGAGTTAGGGAGAAAAGGGGAGGAAATGATATTTTTTGTGTCGTACTTTGTTTGGATGACGGGGATGCTGGGTCCACGCTTGGGTATCGTATAGCTAGTTGGTGGATCGTGACTTGTATTTTTTACCGTTGGTTCAATTGGTAATTGCTTTTGTAACATAAGTATTCGAGGGATTCCCCGTGCTATAGAGGACCAACCGAGATGAAAACCGTGCAAGCATCAAAAAGAAAAACACCACAAGATGTCAGGCTAGTAGCTAGCCACGATACCCAGTAAAGCAAACACAAAATCCCGACAACCAAACCTTTAAACCCCAAAAGTACATTACACCCCACTACTCCACTCCCACTCCCATCTGCATCCCCTAGGAAAGCAAATCAAAGTCATCCACCGTATCCCTATACTTCATGATATTCCTCTTAATCTTTGACGAATCCACCCACGTGACAAAGTCCTCCATATTCCTATCACACCCCCAAAAATCAGCACGAGTCAAAAAAAGGAAGAAAAAAAACCCCGGAAAAGCATCAATTAAACCTGGTAACCAAATACGCCGGATCAACCACAACCTCCGGTCCGACCCTGACATGTCCCTGCTCCACAAACCTGACACCAGTATGCACAGTCTCGCACATCCTCATCCTCGTCATCACCACCGGCAATCTCCTACGACAGAAGGCGGCGACGGTAACCTTATTCTCCACGTCGCTCATTTTAGCCCCCTGCGGTAGTATGCCCATCGCGTGCAACTTCTCCAATAGCAGCGTTTCGTGCTTTCGACGGACGGGGTCGGAGGGGTCCAGCAGCGCGAGCTTGTGCGCTAGCTGGCGGATGCTGCCGCATATCCTGTTGTACTTTGTGTAGGTGTTTGGGTCTTGGATGTGGTAGCGGCGCATAATGTCGTGGGCGCGGTGGGAGGAGTCAGACTTCCAGGTTAGGAAGTCGACTTTTCGGAGGAGTCTGGCGACGGGGTTGGTTATCATGAACTGTGCGGGTGGGAGGAAGGGGGGAATACTTTTGCTCATGATGTTTGAGTTTGCGGACCATTTCTCGATACTTGCTGTGGTTATAATTGATAGTAGCGCTTCTTGCTTTTGGAGGGGGGGGGGTGTGTGGATGTTGTCGTTAAGCAAAGGTCGAATGAAGTCAAGATTGAGTGAGGCTCAAATGGAAGATTTTCAAATCGTGGATCGCCAAGATCTCTCTCATGGTCCGTGCTCACCTTCACTCGCTAATCACTCGGTTTACCAATGCACACGGCAAGATCTCGAATTTCGAACTGAGGCTCAACCCGGAGCAATTGAAAGAGTTGTTCGATTAGGATACAGCGATATGCCAAGCCCATGGTAAACCAGATCGAGCCGAAGCCACACCGCATCGATAGCGAGTTGCTCAAGCGGGGTCTGACGATGGGCCTGGTCACGGAGGCGTATTCCCCATCCCTTTTGGCGGTGCTTTGGGTCCGGCTGTGAAGGAGAGATTTCGGGGAGGGTCGGGAAGACACTGGCACAGGTGTTGTTGAGATGGTGTATTCAGCAGGGCATTGTGGCTGTGACTACTGCTTAGCCGAAAGATCCTTTGGTTTTTTTTTGCCGGTCCGCTCTATGGGTATTCTAGACTGCCGCGCGAGTGCCCGACCCTGAATTCATGGAGACTCCCATAGCGGAACCCTTTCATTTCTATCCTTTAGACAATTAATCAACTATGTCTTGCCTCAATTTATCTACTCCTCGCAACAGAAACCGCAACGTTATATCGACAATTCACGGCTACCGCCTGGTCGCCAGATATCACTCGATCGAGCCCATACACAAAGAATCTCAAACATTTCCCCATCCGATTCTATCATTATTCCCAATCTCCCCCTAACCCGAATGAAGAAAATGAAAAGTAAAAGTAAGAAATGAAACCCAAGTCAAAGAAAGAGAAAGAAAGAAAAGAAACCCCTAGAAAAGAAGAAACGGTGCTATATATAAACAGTCTCTTAAAGCGAAAGAGGTAATAAAAAAAAACCAGAAGATAAAGGCGCAAGGTGAATTTAAGCTCCGAACCCACTCCCGTTTCCATTCCCCTTGCCAGGATCCAGCAGCAACTTCGGCTTGATATAACCCTCGTCAATCTTCCTGAACCATTCGGCCTGGTCGTCCGAGCCGCCAAACATGCCGGCTAACTGACCAAGCGCTCCGGAAGCTGTTATCCCCCCTCCCCCGTTACCACTGCTATCGCTGTTGTGTTGTGTGTGATGGGAGCTACCACTCCCCTCGCCGTTCCCACCGTTATGACCACCGCCTCTTGTCATGGCCGTGTTCTTCTGCCGAGGGTTCATGGGCGGAAGGTCTTCGTCGTCGTCGTCATCCATAAAGTCATTGTCATTGCCAATGCTTCCGCCCGATGCGCCGAGTCCTGACGCGCCGAGTATGTCCTGTTCTGGGCGATTTCGTTGACTGTTTCTTCGTCCGCTCATGCCGGAATTCGGCCTGTCTGGGGGGGTGGGTGAGTTTCCATAGATTCCTCCGGTGGAAATGGCGCCGCCCTCTCTGTCTTCCCTAGGAACGGCGGATAGCGGGACCCCCACCGGGCCCATTCCACCCCGAGCGCTCTTGTAATAAGCGCCAACGTTCTCGATGTCGAATTCGTCGTCGCTGTCAATCTCCTCAACCACACCGGTTCGGATACCAAGGATTTCTAGCATTCTCGCAGTTGTACCACCAAAGACAATGACCGTGAGGACCACTACCACCAGCACGGTTGCCCTAAGGGAGTTTCCGTTTTCTCCCGTTATGCCGGCGGCGAGGGCGACACCTACAGCCCCGCGAAGACCGGCCCAGAACAACATAGCCTGGTAGCTGTGGGGGAGCTCATCGGCTACGGTACGCCCCCGCGCTTGTGCACGGTAACGGATGACAAAGTTGATGAGTCTAGATAGCGGGAAGACCGCTGCCCAACGAGCCACGCAGATTCCAATAACAGTCACTATAATAAACGCCGGGCGGAAGACAAGCTGCGTCTCTGTGAAAAGTGACAGCCCAAGGTAGATGAAGATAAAATTCTCGGAAAGCTGGGCCAGGACTTGAAAGAGGTACTTTGTAGTGAGCTGCGTGCGACGAGACATGTTATAATATGCGTAATGCTTAAGTGTGATACCGCAGAACAGTAAAGACACAATTCCTATATCGACCCCTCGTCAGTCAGTCTCACACCAACTCGGTTAAACCAGAATACGGCCCTTACCGGACATGTGACACCCATTGGAGAAAAGATATGAGGCGTAAGCCACCAGAAGGATCAGGCAGCTCTCGATCTTCGGAAATCTCCGTATGTAGGTATGCTTCAACAGCAGCGCCGTTCCAATCCCGATAAATACGCCAATCATCAAACTCACGGTAAAAACCAGGAAGAAGATCCCAATGCCCTTGAACAAGCTCCCGATACTGGCAGGCCCTTTATTCTCCCCGTGAAATCGCTGCGCAGTCTCGAACATGACGATAGCCACCGCGTCATTGAGAATACTCTCGCCAAAGATTACCGTGTAGAGCTTCGGATCCACCTTGTAGGTATTGAAGATAGCGAGGATGGTAACGGGGTCAGTGGCGGAAAGCGTCGCGCCGACACCGATAGCCTCAACGAAAGAGATCTCGAGCGCTTCGAAGGGTCCATAGGACCATATGAACAATATGACCCTAGAATATTCCCATTCCCATTCAGCTTTCTCATCATCATCATCATCGCCACCATCGCCACCATCGCAGCGCAAAAGGGGAGGAGGTTAAGCACCGCAACATACCCAAGGACTACGGCCGAAATGAAGGTCCCAGCAAACGCAAACGTCAATATAGAACCTATATTCCGAAAGAAATTCGCCTGCCCCATAACCATCATCAGCACCCTTCCCCATCATCCCCTTTGCAAGTGAGTGGAGGGGGGGGAATATATATATACCTGATGAAGCTCATACCCCGAATTCAAAATAATCGGTGGCAGCAGCACGTTGAAGAATATCTGGTAATCAAACTTAACCAAGCTTTGCAAATGCTCCGACGAGGTAAGCCTAATAATCAGCCCCACAAACATTCCTGTCCAAAAACCGTCCCTCCATTAGCTCCACCAGTTCATTCCCGAAGGAGGGGGAGGGGTGGGGTGGAAGCAACTTACCAGCAAAAATTGAGATAACAGTCTCATGCACGGCCTGAATCTTCTTCAACTGCAGATAGTAACTACAGAACAGCGCCAGTATCAACAATGTGACTTGAATGAAGAGGGCCCACGAAGAGATAATCTCGGATTCGCCCGGGTCCGTGACGTCTGCTCGATCCAAATCAGCCATGACCACCCCTCTCTCTCTCTCTCTGCTCCGACCCTAAAGGACATACCACCATCGTCGGGATCTTCAGCATCGCGCCCTAATCGGTAACCGCACATCAGCTTAGCCCAACTTCCGGCCACGTTTCACCCATATCAGAGATGGGAAAAGGAGCAGGCATACTCAACAACGCGAACAGCATCTCTGATGCCATCCCTCTCAAGCTTCGTGAAAACCAATTTCGAGTTTGTTTTGTTTTGATCCGTTTCAAGACCAGCTCTGGAATTTAGCGAGCGAGCGACCGTAGCAAATGTAAAGGAAGAAGGTGCAGAGCGGGACGATAAAGCACGAGGGAGAGATATGAGAGAATGAGATGATGTGTGCCGATCGCTAACTACCTAAGCTTACCACTCAGACCATTGCGCTGGTGCAGTATGGAAGGTGACCGCTTTTTGCTTTTCCCTTTCTGCTTTTCTTTTTTTTCCTCTTGCGAAGTGTGACTACCCTACCGTAACAGGATGGAGAGGAAGGAACGAGGTGGGAGTCAGAGCCGCCTTTCTGTGCGCTTATGGATTCGGGTTAACAGGATCCTTTTTCCCACTGGCAACGTGCAGTCTTGGCGGGCAGACAGACCGTTATGGACGGACGGACGGCCCTACCGTGGGAGCTACAGTAGGTAAAGTAAAGAGAGCCCGTTTCTCCTGCTTCGGAGGGACAGCATTTTTTTTTCTTCTTCCTGAGGAGAATAAATTTACCGCACAAAGTTTTGAAAGACTGCGATTACACAGAAATAAGGGATAGGAAGGAAGAGAATACAAGAAGAAAAAAACAATAGTAATGGTAATTATAATGTAAAGTTTCATAGTCCGAGCTCGAGTGAACCCGGAAGCTTGGGGTATAATATAATAGTCTAATTCTCTATGGAGGAGAGAGCGGGAAGAACACCTATCCTTCTTATCCACATGCCCTACGATACACAGCCGCTCACTCACACCCTCCCTGCCCTATGTAACAAAGTTGGGGTTATGAACAGTCGACAAGCATGGGGGTATCATATGGATTGGGCAGGACAATCTGGGTGAATTTTAATAGAGTAAAATGAAATACAAAGATTCCCAGGACGTGGTCTCGTCCAGCCGATTGACCCCATTAAAAATTCACTCACGTAAAAGTACGCAAACGCATGCGGGCGGAAAAACGGGGGAAAAAGGTATAAAAAAATAAACACCACACCGTCTAATCCAAACAGAAAAGAACCCCCCCAACCCAACACCTCTCTTCAAACCTCATACCCCCCCTTCCCCTCCCCCCTCAACATCTCGACAACCTCCCCGACACCCCCCCTCATGACCGCGATCCCCAACGGTGTCCTCCCACAGGGGTCCCTAACCCCACGAACACTTTCACCATTCTCCCCCTCGAGTAAGGTCCTCACGATGTCGACACCGCCGTGCGCGACAGCGAGGTGCAGCGCAGTGTACATACAGTAGCCCGGGTGCGCAACGTCCGCGACGCCGTTCGCGAGCAGGAGTCGTATGAGGCGGACGTCATTACGGAGGACGGCCCAGTGAAGCAGCGGCATGCGGCCGGCCTGCGCGGTCTGGTTCGCGGCCGAGTTTAGTAGGGGGGTTAGCACGTTCGCCAGGCGGATGTTGACGCGCAGCAGGCGTGATTGGTACTTTGGCGGGAGGAGTTCGGCGATTGTGAGGAGGAGCTCGGGGGGGAGGGTTAGGAGAGGGGATGTTTTTGGTGGTGGTGGTGGCGAACGGTGTTGGTTTCTAGCCATCGTGGTGGGTTATTTGGTGCCTGGAGGAGGAGGAGAAGCTGTAGGTCCCTTATAGGGGGGGAGTCGTGGAACGGGGGCGTAGGAAGAAGGAGAGTGGGTGGGTATCGGGAGATTTTATAATAACACCGTCTCGCGCCCCCAAATCTCCCGGGTGAGACACGAGTGATGAGACTTGCAGTGTCCTTGCGCACCGTAGCTGTTTAACGGAGGGAAGCCAGAGGTTGGGTTTCGTCCCGGGGATGAGATAAGCCCCTTTTCCCGACAGCCTCAAAGGCCTCAGCTTCGGGAAGGTCAATGCTCGTCATCATGCAGGATAATCCGCGGTCACCACTAATCACTCGAGTATTCTCATTGACTTGTCGGGAGGAGCTGGCTCGGCTTGCCAAGGCTGGCTGTGTGACATCGTATGCTCGGCTAACCCATCGGCACATTCACCGCGGGCACGACAATAACGCTCCGACAAAACTAATTCAATTATGAAACATACAAAAGCCGGTCCCGATCATTCTCCACCCTGATGAAAAAAAACCCCAAACTGAAAAAGCTACATACCGAGTAGACCACACCTCTACCCTTTTTTTTTTTGGCCCCAGGGGCGCAACAAGGAAAACCTCTAATCATGCTCCCGGATAGCGTCCAAAGACAAAGCAGCGAGGAAAGCGAAGAAAGAATAACGAACAGTGGGGGCGGGCGGGGGTAGGGGTGAAGTATGAGATGGGGGATAAAAGGCATTCCAAACACTAACCATGCGTCCTGACAAAACCCTAGAAATAATGTGAATATCCAATGTGATAGCCCAACAGAGGGGGGAATCTTAGGCCAAGGGGGAATTGAACTAAATATGAATAGAATTGGTGAAGAATGTGAAAAAAAAAGAATATGAAAATAGAGAATAAAACAAATCCTGGGAAAAAAAAATATAAAAAAAAAAACTCCGGTCAACCCATCTAAACTTCATCTCCCTCATCCAACCTTCTATAGTTTCCTCCAGACTCGTATTCCGATTTTGCGAAAAATCCGCCGAACCATCTAGTGATCCCTTGGTTGTTCCTTGATCGGCCCGCTGATCTCGATCTCTTTGAATCAGCACTTCCGATGTCAAGTGAAGGAACCGGGCTGCCGCTGCGACTGGGGTGAAGGAGTGACTGTCGCGCAGTAGTGGGCGTTGGTGCAACGGTTTGGTCGCCAAAGATAGCGTCCATATCCTCGAGTTGGACGCCCTTGGTTTCCGGATAAACAAAGTATACTATCCATAGAATCAGTACATGTTTCGGGTCACAAGGAAAACAATCAATCGTCGGATCAACATACCAAGAACGAAACTAACGGCGCAGAAGAACGCATGCACCAGGTAAAGGCGCCACTTGATCCAGTCCTGTAGGATTGGTGTCATCTCTCCCACCAGCCAGTTGAATGCCCAGTTGGTCGCGGTCGAGAGCGAAGCTCCTTTGGCTCTGATGCTGAGGGGCATGATCTCCGGGGGGTACAACCTACTCATAATTAGAATTAGGGGCAACCAGAGGGGCGATCTTAAAACCTACCATGGGACAGGTCCCCATGAGTATCCGAAAAATGCGTTGTAGATAACGACAAATACGACCACCATCCTCGGAGTATAATGGACATCAATGTAAATGAAGTACGAAATCGCCGAGAGCGCGAGGGACATAATGATCGCTCCGGAGAGCAAGATAGGGCGACGGCCCCACTTGTCCATAAGATACCATGGGGGAATAGTGCTGAGGACATAGACGATTCCGTTGATTCCAGTCATAAGAATAGCATCGCGACCGACCCATCCGGCTTGCTCGAAAACCATGGGAGCCTATCCTGGTTAGAAGCGAAGGACAAAAAGTGGTGTATGGGGCAACTCACGTAGTACGAGATAACATTGATACCGTTCAACTGAGCGAATGCTTGGGATGACATGGCAATCAAGAGGCGCCTCCTGTACCTATTCCACATCTCGCCGTAAGATCGCTCGCCTTCCGAGCGCATAATGAGGACATTCCCCTTGATTTCACGGAACTCTTCCCTGGCACGCTCGTTGTGGATGTCACCGCCACCATGGAGATTTGCCAAGACAATCATCCCTTCCTCGTCATAATCATTATCAAGCAGCCACCTAGGGATGATTTGTTAGTCACAAGGGCAAAAGGGGAAATGACGCCTTGTTACCTTGGAGATTCGGAGATTATGAGGGAGCCAATCGCGAGCAAAGTGCCCATAATACATTGCATAAAAAGCGGGAGCCTCCAGGAGTAGTTGCTCTCGATAAAACTGCAGAAGTAGTCTACCCAGACACTGGACGCATATCCCACGATGTTACCCGTGAATTCGATACATGCAAGCTGGCCTCGATTATGTGGGGGGGAGATTTCGGACTGATAGACCGGAACGATGGTTGAAAGTGCACCAACACCAATACCAGCAATGATACGGCCAAGGATTAAAGATCCCATTCCAGTAGTAAAAGTTTGTAGAGCGCCTCCAGTAACAAAGATAATAGCCCCATAAAAAATAGTTTTTCGCCTTCCAATAATATCCCCGACTCGGCCTACAATCAGGGATGATACAAATGCTCCAACTTCCAGGATAGCTACCATAGTCCCTATCTGGGCTCTGGTGGGCTGATTGAAATAATCCTTAAAGTAGGGGCCGCTATAGAAGACGAGAGATCAGCACTCTACCCGATAAGAGGTTTGGGCGGTGCTCTCGTACGTGATGATTCCGGACATGACCCCCTGGTCATAGCCGAACAAAAACACCCCCAAACTTACAAAAACACTCGTGAAATATCTACCGCAGCGTCAGTTTGTGCATAACGGAGCAAACACTCGGGGGAATGAGAGGATAATCACAGTAAGGGCTTCCCCGTGAGCCCGTGCACGGAGCTGCCATTACGACCGCACGTCATGATGTAGACTAAAGCTCTCTCCGTCCTCGATACTTCCCTAGGTCCCGGGGTAGGTATAGGGATTTCTATTTCCTGTCGACGGTGTCCGTCGTGGTGAGATGACTGTGAAGCTGAAGACCTGCGTCGGTGATGACGCACCCTCCTCGAGCCAGGGCGGCGGTGGGAGAAACGAGTGCTGGATGATGGGCCACCGAGGAGCTCGTCGTCAAGGGTTTCCTGAAGCCTGATGGATAGGGGATCCTCTTCCCCAAGTTGTTCAGCTAAGTCACCGGTATCGCTCCAAGAGAACCCTGAATCCCCTGAGTCGATGGATGACCGAGGGGAGGAAGAGTGGCGGTGGGGGGGGTTATGATGTGAAGGGGATGGGGGGGGATATCCTGCGTGTTGACGATCCGGCGAAGGGGACGGTCGGGGGGCTAGGGGACGGAGGGGTATATCGACCTGGCGCGTGGAAGAAGATGTGGGAGGAATGGTGACGGTGGTGGGGCTGGCGGACAGCCGTGTTCTTCAATCTTTGACGGGTCCAGGGCGACTGCAGGCCCACGGCAGTCGGCGGTTGATGTGGGAGGAAGGGAGAGCGGGTGAAAACGAATTTTGCCTCTGGTGGTTCGAGGCCTCGGTGTGTGGTGGGTTGAGTAATGCGGAGGGGGGGAGGGGAGGGGTGGTGGTTGTGGAGGGTCGTGGTCAGGTCGAGAAAGCGTTGGGTGGATGAGAGCGACACCTGGTCCATCCTTCCAAGGCACGCACGAGACCCGACCAAGCAAAGTTGGTTGCTAGGCCAGTGCTTCAGGGGTGAGAATGATAGTCTAGTGCACAGCTGCCCTGACTTTGTTCCCCTCCTACTCGTAAAATATCATATATATAAAAAAGTCTACAATAAACTAGGAAAGATCCGGATCGGTCCGATGAATTGCTAAATATTTGTTTTGTTTTTCTCTGTGTTTTTGTTTTCATGTTTTTTTGTTTTGTTTTTTTCCCCCCACTGTTTTCTGACATTTACCGGTACGGTATTTTTCTAGAGTTCCAAGGAAGGGTGTAGTGATCAGATAGAACAGCGTGTCATGTCAAGGGCTGAACAAAAGAATTTAGAAGAAAAAAAAAAGAAAAAAAATTCTGCTGCCGCTACCATAATAATATGGAGATGGCGGATAGGGAAAAAGATAATCTCCCCGTGCATCCCAATCCCATCCAAAGAGAATGAGATAAAAAAGATCAATTGGGCCAGGGATGCAGTGATTGGTCGGGGAGCGATTAGGGCAAGCGCAAGAAGAGGAAGGGCATGAACATGCAAAGTGTATGCGGCCGAGAGTGCAGCGCGTCGGAATATGAAATAATATGAGACTCGTAAGTTGGCAGCAAAGAAGAAGAAAAAGGTTTTGGAGGCTAGCGGTACTATGCTCGAGTGCTGTACAAGTACGGGTACTCGAGTAAAAGATGATATCCAAACAACTAACGAACCGGAAACGGGAAAATGATCTCTTAGAGTCGGGACTGTGTGAGCCGGCACTTGGAAAGGAGGGTGAAATGGCCCCAGAATTGGTGTCCTTAGCCTTAAATACTGGGACCAATCAATATCCCTTGTCGGAAGTATGATATCCCTCGCTTTTGGTCGCTTTTTACTTCCACTCGGCGCGCATGAATGGGGGAAGAGAAAGAAGGCATTTGCAATGGTGGTATGATAATACAAGTTTCGCCAAGACCATCGCGTGAGAGATGGCCTTCGCTCACTCCAAAAAGTCTTCCCGGTCCTCAAAGTCGCTCCTCTCCGCGCTCTCCGTGGGCTGATACGGCGGTAACGTCGGCTGGAGGCCACCCCGTATCCCACTTTTTGACCGGAATGGGCTCGAGAGGGACTGTAGAGCCAACAGTTCAACCGTTACCATCATCTCCACTTTGGGATACCGCACCTACGTTATCGTGCACAAGTAGGAGTGGAGAGAACGACCGTCTCGGCCCCGTAAACGGCTTTGCAAATACCCTCTTGTATTCGAGTACGGTATCGTACCGCCAGAGATTTGGACCACAGAGAGATAAGTCCGAGATCTTATCCAGATGCAGTAAGCGAGAAGAGAAGAGAAGAGAAGAGAAAAGAAAAGAAGAGAAAGCCTTCCATGAAAATCACAAATATCACAAAATGCGATACAGCCATGCTGTGTGCCATGTGACCAATGAAAATTTAATTCTTACGAGTGGACTGCCGGCAGCGTTTCACCGCTCGACAATGTTCTAGACGTCACTGATGGACTACTCGGCACATACAAGCTCATGTTTACACCGCATAATCTTTGAAGCGAATAATAACAAAAAGATAACCTTCAGCCTGAAGCGTTGTTCTGTTGGTAAAAAAGTATTGCGAGAGTACCCAGGAAGTATTCCACTTTATACATTGAAACAATTCCTCGACGGATGCATTCGAATACCGAATTTATCCTGGAAAAAGCAAGAAATCCGGAACGACGGGGGCTTTCGGAGGTGAGGATAAATACGGTATCGCTCCCATGGCATGTGCGGAAAAATATTTTGGCACGGGTGCGGGGTTGTTACCGCTCTTCCGAAAGTTGTGCACAGCTTCTCCTGTGCTCCTGGGGTGATGTCCACCGTGACACCTTAGTCACTGTGCCGTCACGAGCAGCTCGCTGCTCCTCCGAGTTTTCCCAAGTGATATAAAATCCTGACACTCCCAGACGGCCCCATACCTGCAGAGCGCTCGATCATGGCGGTCGAACTCGACGGCGAGAGAGGATTTCGAGGTGGGCTCCAAGTTGCATACAAAAACGGTAGCGATCGGACGCTTGACAGAGATCTCTAGCAACAGCGTCAGCCGAGCCGTTGAAAAAGAAAACCTAGAGCCCAAAGGATCGCCAAAAATAACAGGTTCACACGGGAACAAAGCAACCACAGCACATCGATACCCCTTTTACGCGAAGAATCTCCCCACCATGCGATCGATAAAAGAGGGGTCGGGTTGTTAAACGCCGAGGACAAACGAAGAGAAGCGCCTTCCCCAGAACCTTGCGAAATGTGCCGCGGGAAAAGAAAAATGGAAAGCTTAGTGTTCGTCAATTGCGTCGTTGACAGGGACAGGAAGATCGGGGGGGGGAAAAAAAAAACTCAACGCAAAAAGGAAAAAGATGGAAAGAAAAAAGGCGCCGGAAAAAAATCTCGAATCTCGGTAATTATGTGGAGAGCTCCTTAGGCTGGAGCCCTTTGCCCCCTTCCCGCGGACCGTTTCTCCTCTTTGGAAGAAAAAAAAAACAGAGTTTGTCGGTTTGCTTCCACAATACAGGATGGTAATACCTCGGGGCCCTGAGCTACTCCTTGTCGTGTGCCCATAGGCATCCAGGGGGGCTCCCGATCCCGAATAAACAGGTTCAGGCATCTAAAACTCCCCCCAAAGTAGCGAGGCCGGTCCCGAGCCAGCGATACTACTATCTAAACCCATCGGTACCCCACGAGTACTACCAGTAGGGGCTGCACCGAGACATGGTACTTGTACTGGTCCCGATACTTGTATGATAGTAGTGTACCGTAAGCCAACTTACTAGTAACAATTGCTAAGCGATTTCCCGTCAAAAAGCGAAAGCTACATATACCCCGTACTCGCAGTTTAGCTGTGGCTCGAGCTTAGCCTCACCGTAAAGATCATGAGACTTCCCATCATGACCACCGAATCTGACGGCTGCAGGGGTTCACCATGTGATGCCTCTACTAACGATCACGGCAAGAGATCTTGCAAACCCCAAGTCCCAGGTTCCTCCAGTGAAGACGCAGGGTCACAATGAGCTTGTGGGGTAACTATATTTTAGACCGACGATGACTTGGAACGGGAATCGAGGCCTCCACACCAAATGCGGGGTACCGTGCATGACCTATTTTACACGAGTAGAAAGTTCATGATCCGCCAAGGCACGGCAACTATCGACTTCAGCGAAGTGGGTAAGGGTGGAATAAAGAAGGGGGCACGGCATGAGTCTTGGTAAAAAGTTGTGTAGCGCCCATAGTAGGGAACTGTCCCCGTGAAGGGCCTTTAGAAACGCACTCTGGTCCGAATGATTAAAAATGCCTTGGAGTGTATGTAAAGAGCCTTACGTACCCGGCAACCCATTCCAAGAAGTGCCGGGAAACATAGCCCAGCAGTTTTCCACCGGAAGAGAGCCGATAAGTCGATTTGTTCGCCACCCAGCATCATCACCAAATATCAATCGCCTTGATGACATCTATCGGAAAGTTTGGGATAATAATACCGGTGCGTGTATGATAGGTTGGGAAACAGTTCCTCACTTGCGAAATATTGACGGCACGCCCTCCATCCTCAGCTCGGGTGGTGAAATCCTAGCGGGGAAGCACAGTCATCCCCCCAAGGAGCCTAGTATCTCCTAGTCCAAATTTCGGTTGCGTGTGGTAGGGAGCTGTACTTAAAGGCAGTGTCTGAGTCGAATTCAGATGAACTGCTACTCATTTGGCAGTGCACCTTGGCGCTAAGGTTGATGGGCCTTGGCATGAAAGTGACTGGATAGGCATCATATCAATGCCAGCACTGTGAAATTGCGAAGCAAGTTAATTAGGGTACAGCAAATGCAACACAACGCAGGACAATCCCTTACCGCTATGATACCTTATCAGTTCCTGCTGCAACGCACCCCGCTGCCCGACCCCAGGGCCAACGGGGGCTCGCACTAGGCACGCATTTATAGCGAGTTATCATACCTATTAAAGCGCATACGCAGGCGGTTCTTTCTTGTCCCTGTACGCAAAGTGCTATAACTCTCCTAGAATCAACACTCAAGTTTCGGTAGAACGTTGATCTGAAAGCTAGCCCAAAGCCACTACCCGGCAGTTTGTAAAGTATTCGGACACTTTGGTATTATTAGTATCGTATCTGTCCCGGCGCTAAGCGTCCCAACAATTGATAAATGGCCAAGCAGAACGGATCACCGGGAACCCTGCGCCCGTAGATATCCAGGCCAGGCCAGGCCAGCAAACACCACGTCAAGACTCAGGGAAACTGCCAAAACCGGCGAACCAAACACTTCTGAACTCCCAATAACCCTACCATTACATTCGGACTCGCTTGGTTTCGGTCCAAGGGACATCCCAAGTCCTGGGGATGAAATCGCCCTATGCCCAATAACAAATACCATGAGTGCAAAACACCAATGTATTGCCGGTTGGCTTTCCCGGCGACGTTCAAAGGAGGAGAACTTGAGATTATTTCTGCTACCGAGAATATCCGGGCGAGAGTAGCTACCGATGGGGTGGTTTTGATGGGTTAGACTCTAACTGGGCCCGGGGCGTAACCAATATCGGGTTCCGGGACAAGAGCGGTTCGAATCGATCGCCTGATACAGCACCACTGCGATTATAATGAATAAAGTGTATTGGGAACAGTAGTGCTAGTGGGAACTTCTGGACACGGTAACAGCAAGAAACCTCACCTACTCCTTCCGGATACAACGCTTGGTCGAAATATCAAACCAGCTCTCAGCAGGGTACCTTTGTCGGTAACGCCCCCTCCAAATGCAAATCCAGACTCCGCTCCTTCACGCCACCGGCATCTCCGAGGGCCCCGGTACCGGGGAGAGAAAGGAAAAAGGAGAACAAAGAAGCGTACAGTATTTCTCCAGGAGCTCTTGGGTGCCATCCACCGAAGATATTAAAAGGGCCAACTGCCACAAATTGTATCAAGGATAAGGAGGGAACTCTCGTAAATGAACCAGCATTGTGAGATCGTCCCCTGGCTTGGATACCACAGCAACCTCCGGACGGCGGCATCAATTCCATAGCCCCGTGATACGCGGCCAGCCAGCATACGAACAGCGAGCGCGGATCGCGCCGCTGGTACCTATCGTACTAGTACCGGTATGTGTCTTCACACGCCACTTTCCAGCATCTAGGACTCATTCTTGACCAGCCCTCCGACAAGAGACTATAGATATGTAGCACCCCGCTGGGTGCTGGGTATCCCTTCGTTTGATACCGAATTCCACAGCTTTTGGGCGTACGCACTACTGCCAAAGGGGGTTTACGGATCAGCGGTTGAGGGAAAAGAGTATGGCACAAGTCTCAAGCGATGAAAGGGTTTTAGATTTCTGTGACCTCTGAGGAGCCAGCTAAAGGAATTCGAGACACCCCCTCCTCCTCCGGTACTGGTACGCGTGTGTAACGCCCCAAGTGGTACAAACCCGCGAAATCAGAGGGGTGGAACCCCTACACACCTTTTAGCGTCACGTGAAATCACTCGGGACTGTCATTTTCTTTTCCCCCCCTTACAAATACACAGTAAGCAAAACTACATGATACCGGCACCGGTACCGTATTCGGGGGTCCCAAGACCAGGCTTTGAATTCCCGCAAGGTACCGGTACCTCTCCCGAACGGGAGGGACGTATCCCGGCACCCACAAACTTGAATTTAACGGACCTCCCCCAACTTGCACAACTCCTGTTACATCTACCGACTTCCAAAGTGGGTACGATGAGCAGCTGGTTGTAACGACCATCTTGCGCAAAACTACCGGTATCGTATTCCCCGGATTCATGCTGTGACATCCATTCCATCCGCCGAAGTACCGTAGTCACCCAGCTTCCCTAAATGATTATAATGTGAAACTCCCCCGTGAAAAATACCCTTTCCACACCAGTACCGGTATGGTGCAAGTGCGGTATATCCTACTGTATCGCTACGGCTTTGAAGCCGCGAGTTAACTGGGGATTCAACGAATAGCCGAGATTTACCGGGCGATTTTTCAGGAGTCGTGCGATTCGCTGACTCGGGGAATAGCGAATTTTGGCGAATAGGGAGGGGAGGGGTTATGGCGACATGCTAGGGTAGAGAAGGTGAGATTTATGACAGGCAGACCCGGTCGATTTTCCTGCTCCTCGTGGGTGGGAAAGGCGACACGGGTAACACGATGGTACCGTACTGTACATGTTAACGGTTCAGCTCGTTATGATAAGGGAGGTGTGGATGGTCGTTGGGCTATCATACCGACCCAGATAATATGGTCGAATATTTGCTATCTTGTTGTGTAGCCAATTGAGTTTTCCTACTGAGACTACTACTAATACGGTAGCATGTTTATTACGGTATTTAGACGCCCGTGGCTACCGCAAGGGGTTGTTAAATTCATACAAGTACTGTACTCGTACTAGTACTCGTACATTGTCTGGTGTGCTCCCTCACCCCCTTTCTCCGTTAGCTACGTTGGTGTTATGTACGAGTACTACGGTGTGCTGTCTGGACAATCGTACTAGTGCCCGAGTAGGTAAGATGCGCTTTTGCGGACGGGGATCAAAAAGTTGGTCGGGTCAGAGTCAAAACAGAGTTGCTGCGCAGTTATGCATCAATGCAAGCCATTGCAAAAGTCCGCCTTCAACCCTGCAGTCTCTCACCCAGTGAAGAGCATTTTGTGCTCCGGGGTGCATTCTGCATGCATTGGATATTCTCAATGTCTGTTCTTGACTTCCTCCCGTCGGAACTAGCAGCAATCGATTCCGTCGACCGCTGGGTGAGCGAGAAAGGTTTAGTCGTCGGAACGTTCCTCCTGGGCAAGCGGTGGTGGGTTTTGCTTCAGCTCCTTTTGCCGCGCCGGGCTGATGATAGGACAGGATTCGCTCACCCACCAGCCACAGAAGGGGAGTGAGGTGAGGCCCGGAGGGCGATTGGACCTGAGGCAAATCTTTTAGGCGAGCTGAGACAGGGGGGAA
>PYWC01000056.1:152919-193015 GCA_003182015.1 Tuber magnatum
CCCTAACTAACTAACAGTGGCACTATACACCGGATCCCGCAAAGATGACGTCCCAAAAATACTCATGGATATTCAGACAATCCCTGCTTGATCTCCATCGCGGGTGTCTCCGACCATACCTTCCGATCTGCTCTTTCTGATAGACGGCGCCTGGGCACGTCTTTGCGGGGTGTACTCTCTGGGTGGGGTGGTTTATCGCTGGCTTTTTGGGACGCGTTTAATTGCTTGGTGGTGGTGGTGAAGGGTTGTATGGATATCGTATCGCGCTTGTTGCTGTTTGTACGTGGCGGAATCGTTGGGGGGTTGAGTGGGTTGGCAACTGGGGAGGAGGTTGGGATGGAGTTTGTCGGGTCAGTCGAGTGAGAGGTTGTGCGGGAGGAAAGGAATGCTCTGGGGACAGGATTATTTTCTCTTCATAGTCCTTTATATATATATTACAATATATATGATAATAATATGTACTTGTGTTGTAATTTTGATTGGTAGATTGGAAATATGGGATTAGAGGGAGGTTTTACTTGCTTGTTTGCATTTTTTATCATAATATTTTTTTGGGGGGGGTTATCTTGTTATTACTTTAATTGCCGGGGTTTAATAGACATGACATCTGCTGGCCACATAAAAGAATTATAAAATAGATATAATCCCAAAATTCAAGAGAGGAAAACGAAACAAAAACAAGAACAAAGAAGACCCGCCCTCCTTTTTCCAGCCGCTACCCGTCGCAATGAATATATGGGATAGACAACAAAGGGGAAAGAAGAAGGGATTGATGATGGTAACAGAAGTATAACAGAAGGAAAAAACCCTAGTCAAGTACTCGTACAGATAGAAAATACATGAGTGAAAAAGAAGGGAGCAAAATACACTTCTCAAGATTTTTTTTTTCATCTTCAAATGCACATAAGAAAGAAATGTAGTCATGTGGGTTGTGTGGCCATTAAAGGGTGATAGGAGATGTCTGGTTGGCGGCTATATTTATAGTGTTGCGGTGGAGAAGTAGTAGTTGTCCCAGAGGTATTGATAGTCCTCGAGGAGACCTGCTACAAGGTTTAGAGCGGGCTTGTCGGCTAATTTTGTGGAAATTGCTTTCAACCAGGGTCTATATATCATGTTAGTTTTCCGATAACTGGCAGGGATTGCAAAAGAGGACTTACCCAGTAACATTCTCATAGAATGCGCCTCTGACACCCCACCAACCCATCCCCCATGCTCTCCTGGTCATCTCCTCTCTCTCCAATGCGGTCAATCCCTTCATTCCACCAGGAACATTCATCTCAAAGTCTCTCTTTGACAACTGTCTAGCAGCGTACTCCAGACTGAAACCGATGAGCCAAGGCCTCCATGATTTCTTGTCCTGTGCCCACTTCTTCATGGCAAGGGCATATATGACGGGCCTGATTATGTACAGAACCTCAGCGTAGTAGCCTGTGCCGCGGATCCGATGAAGAAGCTGTGATGGCGGTTTGATATCCTCTGCTGTGAGGACCTTTGTGAGGAGATATTGCGAGATCTGGTTTGTCGCGGGGAGGGAGGGGAGGCAAAGGCCCGTGCGTGGCATTTTCCATGTCTCCTCGGGGGGGGAGGACTCTGGACCCAAGGTTTCCTCAAGTGTTTGGGGATCGATTTCCCGTTCGGGAAGAGGAGGTGTGAGCAGCGGGCGTGAGTTTGTTAGACGCAGGAGTAGCAGTCGACAGATCGCTCTGTTTTCATGTTAATATTTGGTCATCTTGGCAGAAGGCTATTGGGAGGACCACTTTATCGCCTCCAGAATAATGATGGTTCTCCAACGCATCTTTTGCCCTCTCCTCTTGGCCGACATCTCCCACAGTAGCTCGGTATACTGTATCATGGTAACAATCAAGGCGAGTTTCTTGTAACCGGGGCTCTTTTGTGTCCAAAACTTGGTATAACGATTATGTGGCGATGGTTTCTGCGCGCCGGGGGGCATCTTCGTGACGGCGCGAGCCAGAAGTGAGTCATGGTAAAGCGAAAGTATCTGAATGCCGCTATGAAGCGATTCGGATGCCAACTCCACATCTTTAAACCTGGCTGTTTCTTCGGTCAGCAAGCAGCTCGCGTTGAACTACGGGAGAGGTAGCGTTTTTTTTGTTTACCTGGTACGATATAGGTCAGCGACCGCAGTGCTGATTCGATCTGAGAGACGGCGCCAGCGTTCTTTGTGATGAAGTCGCCGTACATGGTGAGGGATGGATGTAGTTTGGAGAGACTGGTCATCGGTGAGAGAGAGACGGGAAGGGGTTATCGATTGTTATAGGGGGGGAACAGCGTGATAGGCTGGGAGGCTGCTACGTGTTGAATGGATGGGCGGGTCCAGTAACCGACCATCCCAATGTCTCTGATTTCCCGATCGGAGATTTTGATCTTCAATTCGAGGTGTTTTCTCTGTCTGGCTGAATGTTTGTTTCTTTCTTTTTCTCGATGCACCCTTCCTCCCGTTCTGGCTGCTTTGAAGTCGTTCTGGTTGGAGGAAGATGTCCTTTAGAAAGGGGGAAGGGGGGGGAAGGAGCTTATCGAGTGTTCAATTGTACGGTACCAGCGGTAGCTGGGTCCAAGAATCGGGCTTAACCAGGGTCACACTAAGACTCGAGCGTACAGTACATATGGGCGCGTATTGGCGTAGAATGTATCCCATATCCCTCGGACCTCGCTTAAACAGTTGAAGCTTCACATCACGCATATGTGTGTGTGTGTGTGTGTGTGTGTGTGTGTGTGTGTTTGGCGTGACTTCCGCGTGTAACTCTTAAATTTAGTTTCTCGAACTCGCTTGACTCGCTTGACTCCAAATGACTATACGAGTAGTAGTCTGACGGTGTGGGTGGCGGTACGCGTATGATACGGTGTTGGACGTAAAGACGCTCTAACGCGGAAGAGAATTCATCATTACGCCAGGAACTTTAACCCCCACATCTCTTCTCCTCCCTCCATCTCATCTCCAAATCCTGGGCATATCATACAATACTCCCGGACCGATTCGTCACCCCACCTCATCCTTGGATTCTTTAAACCTCGTCATGACCGATCACTCGTAGTATAAGCCATCATCCGCCATCTTAAGTGTCCTGAGCTTGCTAAACGTGGCCTCAGCCATTCCGACCCAATACTATCATACTCGGACAAGATTAGCAGTGTTACCAATGCCGAGCTCCACAAGGTTCTCCCCACTCTCCTTGCCGGACTCAACCCCTGATGCCTTCGACCACTGCGGGATGAATGTCGCCATAGGCCAACTAATCGATGTTAGATTGCGCACTAACATACATATCGCCCATTGATATGCAAGCGGACTGCGCCCACCTCTATCCACTCGTCCATCTATGGCTCCGGAAAACCTATCCCTGACATCAAGTCCCCCCGGATTGTTTGTTTGGCACCCAGCGGGTACCATCATCCCCACCATACTTACAAGGCTAATGTCGGTAATAGGCCAGAGTGCTTGCTCCGGCCATCCCCCAAAACGAAAATAGTCATAGTACACAAGGTAATAAAGATAATCACAAAAGGAACCAAATATCATGACCGCACACAAAACACTCCGATTGTTAGAATCGATTTGGGGAGGAGGAGGGAAAATAGGAATAAATAAAGCACCATGCACCTACCCTAACCGCCATGACCTTTTCCCAAACCCTTTTCCCCTCAATGCCCATTTTCCGCTCTTCATCGCACACCCAGATCAGGGAGTCCAAAAAGAAAGCCCGAGAAATGACGCTGATAGGAAAGAGATAGTGAGAAAGAAAGAAAAGAGAAAGCAATTTAAAAAGAAAGAAAGAAAGAAAGAGACAAAATCAATGTATCGAGAGAACTAAACAACATTTTTGCAAGATTCCGAAATCAAAGCTTTTGGTAGAAAAGGATATACGCCACCTTACTATCCTTTCCGATGTATCTGGCGCCCTCCCCTTTATTTGTAGTACCGCTCCCATTGGCCGTTACCTCCTCCCACCCATTGACCCAACCGTCATTTTCTTCCCCGTCAAATGTGTTATGTGATCCGAGATCCTTAACATCGACTGCAACCTCCTCAGAACGTACCCTCCTAATCACAGTGTCATCAAGTCTGATCCAATTTTTGGCATCTTGACGTAGAACATCTACGGTATAGTGACCACCGCTAGCCGATTTTCCGTGGTGGTAAACAACCCCAATTAGCCGGTATTTTGCGGATGGCCCTGTTCGCTGTGTTGAACTCATGGCCTCAGAAGGGATTTGAAGCTCCAGGGGATACCCAATCTTTTTCCAAATTTTTTGAGTGCCCCCAGTATTATCATACTGGAATCGTTTGAGATGTAGAATTAGGACCGGAGGAAGGGTTTCGATAAAAACTTGCTTCTTGGCTACGACATTGGGGCCCTTGGGTGACTTAAAGTCGCCTTGAATTTTCTCAGGTTTAGTTAAATGTTTTAAAGCATCGACCACAGATCGGACCTCTGGCGCTTGAATATCTAACTGTAATGGAGTGTATGGCTCGAGAGTGACGGAAGCTTTGAGTGCTGGAACTTGGAATACTGATCGAAGCTTTCCTCCAAATATCTTGGTGATAGGTGATTCTGAGATCTCAGTCGTGCGGGTTGTTGCGGTCTTTTGTTTGTGACCAACCTCCATCCACCCGGATTCATCTGTATCGTCCATTGAGGAGTCACCGCTTATGCTAGAGGCACCATTCCCATCGGATTTCATCATCATTTTGACCGCTTCTTCATGGAGCCCATCTAACAAAAATCCCAAGAACTCTTCTGCATCTTGCTGATGCCCTCTCTGAGGATAGTTAGTAATCCATACATCCTAGGCCCTAGATAGCTGAGGCTCAGACATACCCTCATATGTGCGAGGCTCTTCGTGTTACGTATAACTTCGTAAAGATATTCTGGAGCGAACGGCTCTCCAAGAGCTTCCAGGTCCTGTTGTTTCGCAGTCATTGGAGTGACGCGAAATTCACGCATGAACATTATCCTATATACTATTAGCCATTGTATTCTAGGTGCCGCTAGGATGACAAACATGGCGTCAATCAGTGGAGTCTCGCTCTTGAAACTATGAGCGGCCTCTTTTCCGACACAATCCAAAAAGTAGTAAAAAGGACTACAGAAAACCAGCATTTGCAAGACCTGCAAAATATTTAGTTTGGTATTTATGGGTAGCGAGGATGATTTCGCTTACAGCATTCATAAAGCACATATTGCCAGTGTTGACCAAGCCACGTGGTTCAAGGAATGGAATGGTAAATGATCCGGTAGGCCTAACTTGGAAATCATTCAAAATTTGTGTGATAGACCCTGCCTTCCCGTTTGATGTCCCATTAGGCTGGATGACTGCTGCTCTGGTGCCTTCGGTGTCCTTTCCCGGTGTGGTTTTGACCAGCTCAGCCCATGATTTAGGAACTGCGGGTACAACTGCCGCAGGTGGTGTCGGGTCCGTTTTTGGAGTGGTTTGTGAAGAGGGTGTGGGTGTGGGGGGTTCAACTTGGGCTTCTTTGGCCTCGGTGAGTTTTGATGCTTTAGGAGCCTTAGACTTTATCATGGGCACAGCCGGTGGGGTTAGAGGCAGTGCGGGCACGAGTTTTTGAACGATGGTAGTGCTAGCAGATGGGGGCCCCGTAGATGCTGGCGTGGGGGGATTCGCAGAACCTATCTCAGGCGGGGGCTGCGTGGTCTCTGGAATAGGTAGTTCCGAGACATCTGGCTGCGATCTCGGAATGATAGGCGTTTCCTGAACTTGTAGATCGACCGGAATGCCGGGGACATTCGTAACGTCTTTTGTCGAAACTTCAACGTCTTTGAGGAGAGGACGCCGTCTTCTTCTGGCTGGAAAGGGTTCATCGGGGGAGGAGTACCATGGGAGCTAGAATCAGAAGGAATTGTTAAGCACGTGCAAGTAAACATGTGAGAATTCATGGGAAGTACCTCAACGTATGCTGGCCTGGAAAATTGTATGGGCGCCGGTGGTGGTGGTGGTGGTGGCGGCGGTGGCGGCGGCGGAAGAGGAGGTGGTGGGGGAGGGGCTACCTGGGGAATATGGTGAATGGGTGGTGGTGTCGGATAGGACGTAACAACGACCGGGGGAGACGGCACTTGCATCACCGGGCGTTGGGGTGCAAGGCCTATGGGTACGGCTGGAGGCGGAACAACAGCACTCTCTCTTCTCCCCCGGAGTTGGGTGCTGCCCGGAACCGCAGGCACCACGGTGTAGTTGTTCATGTTTATGCCGGTTTTTCGGGACCACAGGGTCCCAAGGAAAGCAGCTACTACGACACAGTCGGTGTGGCTTATTATTCCACAATGGCCGACTGTGTTGAAGTGGCTGCGGAAAAAAGGCTAAACGCTAAGGCGAGTCAATTCGAACAGATACTATATGACGATGGTGGGGAAGGTTCGGGTGGTGGCGAGCAAAGTAATGGTTGATCAAATGTTGATTCAGGGTGAAAGACGGCTGCCGCAGCGAGGAGGTCTATTGAAATGCAGCGGGATGACTTGTGCTTTAAAGGATAGTTGCAGAGAAGGCGTAAATAGCAAGGCGAGAATTTGTGGAGGAGGCAAATGAATGTTTGTTGAGTTACTTTCCGTCGTGAAATTAAAAGGTGAGAGAAGGGACAGAGAGGGAAGGTTTGTCGCTTATTAATTTTTTGCCCTTTTCCAGATACGTACTAGCGCATGTGTCTGGATGGGCCTAGGGTTCGGTTTCCTCACCTCGTCCCCAACTTTTACGGCGGGTTATCATATTTTTTTGCTTTGGTCAACTCTTTTCGCTATTGAGTTTCTATGATTGCTTGATAGGACCTGTCTAGTAATATTGTCGTGCCACGGAACCAATAAAGAATGCCGGCACTACCCGAGATTTTTGTTTTTGCTTTTCCTTCTATTTGTTTACTCTACGAACCTTCATCTTGGAACTCCCCCAATGACTAGCACGTGGCTGGATGTTTGCCTTCCAAGGGTTCGGCATTCAATCGTGGCACAAAAGTGAGCGGATGTGGCCGGTGGCAAGTGATACTTGACAGCTAAGGGAGCACGAGTTTCTCTGGCATTGGTAGCTGTATAAGAGTAGGAAACTCACTCTATCGGGATAGGTGACGCCCCTCTTCAACTGTTCATTCCAGCGTTGATTCTTGGATGCTGTGGAGCAGAAGTGGGGGGTTTTTTCTCGGGAGAGAGCTAATGGGTTACTGATCCCACAATTTTTTCCGGGTTTGTCCAAAACTGTTACCGGCTGCCCCGTTGTCTAACACGGCATACTGCCTTGCCTTGTATTGCTGAGGGCCCACAAACTTTATCTCGGTATTGGAGCCTTTGCGTGCTGAGTTCGGAGAGCGCCTCTCGGGGGGTACAAGCACGGGGTTGGGCTTAAAATCTCAAGCAAATAAGCGACTAAAAATGCTAGCCTAGCGCTTTGAAGCCTACTTGCAGATTTGCCCCAAAGGCTCTGTATTTTTAATATCGTTGGATGTTGGCACCTTGCGAGGGACAATGCGGTTGAGCTCCCGATTGTCATACTTAAAAACTCTAGTTCGGTACAGATGCAAGGGTCGACCAAATTCCGCAAATTTTTTGCAGCGTGACTGGCAGAATTTGGGGCGCTTATACGAGCAAATCAGTTGATAGTATATTCTGTAGTCGCTAACCCCGCCCGAATGAGTTGGGCGATAGTGTCGGCCTGCATTTTGATGATTCGTGCCATAACCGTTGTTTAGGTCGAACAACATAGTGGGCCGTGAGTCTGGAAATTCTGTTATCTGGTTTGATATCAAAGCGTGGGCTGTATAGGATTGTTCTCACCTCTAGATTGCCGGATGGGTAAGGGACTATCCTGGGCTGTCCCTAGTTAAAGTGTTGATATTGACATCGTGTACAGCATTGCTTCGACTAAACTTTTAACTCGAGTCCCAAAATGTAAATAAATATGATTTCCCAGGGGGTTTGATAAGTTACCCTTTTTCGGATTGATGCTTTGATAAATAAGAGGCCCTCCTTCTTCCCGATGCGTCATAACATCATTTGAACCGCTTCATGGAAAGCTCATATCGTGCTCGTTTGTCATCCCAAAATATTATTACAAACCCCATAGCTACAAGTGGAGTCGATTCTCGAATTCAATTTCGGAGTTTCTCCTTGATCCCATATTACTGACTTGGCCCGGAAAATGACCCAAAGCCTATTCTGCTATGCATACAAGAAAATGAACTTATCCAGGCTAGTTTGAGACTGGTACAGTACTTAGAAATTGTGCTTGGACTATTGGTTTACCCTTTGTGCCTGCATGAAAGCCTCCCCCTGGTTTGGCTCTTATAAAAAGTAGTAGAATTCACGGGATAGCGCAAAATAGCTGGCGAGGCCCCGGGAGCAATAGACTACAAAGGTGCTCCATAACTTCTCCAGAAAATGGTGCGGGTTTGACGAGTGGCGAGTGACCATCTGTGAACAGGATGTTGACGGATTAGTAATTTGTATTACAGGGCTGCCATTGGTCCCACCCCGCTATAACAAGTTGAGGTTCCCTCCATATCTACCCATCTTCATTTATCGGTTCACCCTATCTCCCCTCCTTCCTTTCTCTCAACCTCAATTCTACGATGATGCGGCAAAGGTTAGTACGGAGCCTGAAGCCTTCGGGTTGGCTTCTAACAACATCACCGGCGCCACGGAGAGCTTTCGCCTGCACTCCACGAGCCTCCACCGAGGTGGAAGTCACCATTGACGGAAAAATGGTCACAATTGAGGCGGGGGCAGCTCTGATTCAAGCTTGTGAGAAGGCGGGAGTTACTATCCCCCGGTACTGCTATCATGTAGCGCCCCCTTTGGGTACTGCTTCAGCGAGGCAGATCAAGCAATCGGATCAGGAGGCTGATGGCTTCAACAGGAAAAATTAATGATTGCTGGAAATTGCCGTATGTGTTTGGTTGAGCTCGAGAGGGCGCCCAAGCCGGTGGCGTCTTGTGCCTGGTTGGTTAAGTGGGATCTTGGTTTAGAAGGGCGCTTGCTGACCGTATTACAGGCCTGTGCAATCTGGTATGGTGGTCAAGACTAATTCTCCATTAGTGCACAAAGCTCGGGAGGGAGTAATGGAATTCTTGCTTGCCAACCACCCACTGGACTGCCCTATCTGCGACCAAGGGGGCGAATGTGACTTGCAGGATCAGTCAATGCGCTATGGCGCTGATAGAGGCCGTTTCCATGAGATAGGCGGAAAACGTGCCGTGGAGGACAAAAATATTGGTCCCCTTGTCAAGACATCTATGAATCGCTGCATTCATTGCACCCGCTGTATTCGATTCGCGAATGATGTTGCCGGTGCTCCGGAACTTGGATCTACTGGAAGGGGGAACGATATGCAAATCGGTACTTACTTGGAGAAGAATCTCGACTCGGAACTCTCTGGAAACGTTATCGATCTTTGCCCTGTTGGAGCTTTGACCTCGAAGCCATACGCTTTCCGTGCGAGACCTTGGGAGCTAAAGCATGTTGAATCAATTGACGTTCTCGACGCCTTGGGGTCGGCTATCCGTGTGGACGCTAGGGGGATGGAAGTCATGCGTGTTATCCCTCGACTGAACGACGACGTTAACGAGGAATGGATTAACGATAAGACCCGTTTTGCTTGCGACGGGCTTAAGACTCAGCGATTGACTATGCCTTTGGTAAGGAGGGACGACAAGTTCATTCCGGCTACTTGGGAGCAAGCACTTGCGGAAGTTGTGTCGGCCTTCCAGAAACTCCAGCCTAAGGGGGATGAGGTCAAGGCTATTGCCGGCCACCTTGCTGAGGTAGAGTCTTTGGTGGCGCTTAAGGATGTGGTCAACAGACTTGGGTCGGAGAATCTCGCTCTTGACCAGCCGCATGGAAACCAACTCCCAGCGCATGGTGTCGATATTCGCTCCAACTACCTATTTAACTCTAAGATCTACGGTGTAGAGGAAGCAGGTGCCATCCTCCTTGTAGGAACTAATCCTAGGCACGAGGCGGCGGTTTTGAACGCTAGAATCAGGAAGCAATGGCTCCGATCTGACCTTGAAGTTGGGCTTGTTGGCGAGTACTTTGATGGCACATTTGATTTCGAGCATCTCGGCCGGGACGCCGCTTCCCTGAAGAAAGCTCTAGCTGGCGCATTCGGCGAGAAGCTGCTAACTGCCAAGAATCCCATGATTATCGTCGGCAGCGGGGTCACGGAGCACACAGATGGAAGAGCCTTCTACGAGATCATTGGCCAATTCGTGGATGCAAACGCCGACAAGATCATTACCCCAGAATGGAATGGATACAATGTTCTCCAACGTGTATGACCCCTCACCCCGCGCGGCTCTGCCATACATAATTCTAATCTAACCTCAGGCCGCCTCCCGCGCCGGGGCCTACGACATCGGTTTCGTTCCATCCTCTCCCAAGAACTCCCAAACCACGCCCAAGATAATCTGGCTCCTGGGTGCCGACGAGATAACCCCCGACGATATCCCCAAGGGCGCTTTCGTGGTCTACCAAGGCCACCACGGCGACGTCGGCGCCCAATACGCGGACGTGGTCCTCCCCGGCGCGGCCTACACCGAAAAGTCCGGAACATACGTTAACACGGAAGGACGCGTCCAGCTAACTAGAGCAGCAACCAGCCTCCCGGGAGTCGCTCGCGAAGACTGGAAAATCATCCGCGCGGCGAGTGAGTTCTTGGGCGTCACTTTGCCCTACGATTCCTTGGCTGGGTTGAGAACTCGCATGGAGGAGATCTCCCCGGCGCTGACGCGCTACGACGTCGTTGAGCCCTCATCCCTCGCTGCGGTGGGCAATAAAGTGCAGATTATGGATGCGAATAAGGGAGCGAAAGCCAGTGGGGCGCCGCTGAGGAGGGTTATTGAGAATTTCTACTTTACGGATGCCATCTCTAGGAGGTTTGTTCCCCCACCTCAATACTCGTTCCCAACGGAGTAGCGGCAGCAGCGTTGACTAAAGTGTACATATATAGCTCCCCGACAATGTCCAGATGTTCCGCTGCAAAGATGGCCGGGAGTGGCATTGAGGCAGATCCTAGCCCTGGAGAGGCGGCGTATGCCGCGAGTGGGTAACTTCCTAGATGCCATTATTAAATAAAATGAATGCCATCTTTGTCCTTTCCCCTCTCCCTATTTTCCTTATTAAACCGCTTTCCTCATCATCCTTTTGTAAACTTTATATAGTTGGTGTGTTGTCATGGGGTTGGCTGGGAAGGGGAAGAAAGGGGGAAGGGGAGGTCACTTGTAATTATAAACTTCATTCACATTGGACGTTCTATACCGGTTTATATATAGATACTATTGTTTTCATACACTACCGGTATATACTTCTCAAGGTTGGTACTCGTATAATATCATAGAAAGACGATAATACGGATGGTGTCATAATTGTCTAATCGTTAGCTACAGTATGAAACTTATGGTATCATACCCAGAATACCTCACCACCTTCACGTATTCTAATTTCGCAATTGTCATAAACTAATTGGATCCCCCCCGGCTAGAAATTACCTATTGGTTACCATTATAATACAGCCACCCTCCTCCTCTCCCTTCTCCCTTTCCATTTCACTCAGATCCCTAATTTTCAAAATATAAGAATATACGGCGGGAGAATGTATGGATCAACCCGGACCCTAAAGGAGAAATAAAAACCCAGATATCATGGAAAAAAAAACAAAAACAAAAAAATACGCCCATAATACCGTGTGTCACTGACTGGGAACGGGCACCTAATTTTTCTTTCTTTCTTTCTTTCTTTTCCCCTCTCTCTGTCTCCAATTATGCGAGATAAAATAGTACTGGATCAAAAGGATAGAAGTAGAGAGTGGGCAAATAAAAGGTGATAAGAATAAAGAAATAATAATAAAAAAATAAGGCTCTGTTTGGCACGCCACAAGAGAGATGTTTCTCTGACTTTTAGAGTGTTTTTGGTGCAAGTAGAATATTTTAACGTTGCATTTTTTTTTGTTATAGCTCAAACTGCAGGCCTCCCACTAGATTTCTGTTTTAATCACAACCACCAGCAAGGCGGCTGATATGATGATATGGCTTTTGTTTGTGCTTTTTGGCCAGAGAGATTTGAGCTTTAGCAAGAATCAAACCCAGAGGAAAGAGTTTTTTTTATAATGTGCCGCGCCAAACAGCGACTAGAATAGGATGGGGCATCCCAGTTCCAGTGGGGGAGAAAGGGTGGAAGAGTATAGAAATCAATAGAAGAAAGTAGGTGTCACCGTATTTTTGTGAAAGGAAAGAGGAATTGGGAGAGGAAGAACGAGAATTACTCCGGCGGGATGTACTCCGGGCTGACTTCTCTGATATATGGAGCGTTGCTTGGTGGGAGAGGGTGAGGCTTTGGTCCGAGGTACTTAGTTTTGATGGCAGTCATCTCTTTGCAAAATTCTGGGTTGGATATGCAGTTCATTGCTGCGCGGAGGGTCGCTTCACTGTTTTCCCAAAACGTTAGCTAGGTGAATGGATCATGTGCACTATGAGGAGAAAGAAGGACGAGGGGGTATAGTACCCTTTGTTATTCCCCCATCCAGATCCAATCTCCCTCTTACTAAACCCCCAGCCTGTCAAATATACTGTGATCCAGTAGCCGCCTTTGTTACCACCTAACCCGTCAGTCCATTTATATTCAACAGTAGCTCTGTTCCCCCCGACGATAGTGTTCAATGTTTGTTTCGCCATTTTGTCGATCGGTCCAACAGACGCATGCTGGATCTCCATCTCTTTCAACTTCGGCTCGAACAATTCTGTAAGCCAGCGCTGCGCACGGTCTACACCATTTGGGGAATCGAGTACGATAGCGGCTATGTACGCTTCGAAACAGTCCGCGAGTGTCTTGTTGACGCCCATGTCCTTGAGTGTTCCGCGGGAGTTGTGGACCAAAGCTACAGGTGCCGCTGTGTTCTGGCCCTTGGACTCACGGACTTTGTCATGAAAGCGGTAGATGGTCGCATATATGGAGAGGGGCCTGTTGGCAACTAGTTGTTGCCGCATATCAGAGAGGGGGCCTTCCCGGAGTTTGGGAAAGCGGTTATAAAGGATTCGGGAAGTGATGGATTGGAGGTACGAGTCGCCAAGAAATTCTAGACGCTCGTAATGTTGCTGTTCGGTACCCGGGAGGCCAGCATCTTCTCCTTTGATGAAGGACTTATGTGTAAAGGCTTGCTGGCGGAGTTCATTGCTTTGGATCTCCGGGAGAGGAGGGGGCCAGGACGAGGACAACAGAGAGGAGAACGAGGCCGTGTCCGCGGCTGATGGCGAGGTGGATGCTGGAGTGGAGCTGTTAAAGGCTTCGGTAACTCTGTTCTTGAAAGGCCGTGTCGGATTATTTCCACTTCCGGGCGGGGTTTCCTTTGGCTTCTCGAAAGTCCCTCGTGGCTCTTTCACATTCTTCATGTATTCGTTCAACCACGGCAGATCACCAGCCTCGAACATCGTGCGCACAGCCGTAAAGAAGTTCGCCTTCTCATCACCAAGACACTCCTCCATGTTAACGTTAACGTTAGGAGCCGCTAAGATGAGTTCGGCAAATGCGGAACCAAAGGCATCGAACCTCCGGGAGATATCAGGAGCTGGTGGCTTACGAGCCAGCCACAGAACATCGCTGCTGAAAGTGGAGGAGTGAGCATGACCGGGCTCATCATCTTCATAACGCTGTTCCTGTCCTTTCCCCTCATTGTGAGACAAACCCTTCGTTGCCGGGATGCCCCACGTTAGGTAATCCGGGCAGCTCTTTGATTTCTTGGACGCCTTTCTCGACGGGCTACTGACGATGATGGCATCCGTATCGTCGTGCCTTCGTTTCCTGCTGCGAACCATTTTGACGGTGGAGATGTTATGTGGAGATGCTTCAAGGAGCTTGGAGTGAGGTGGTTGTTGGTAAGACAGGGAGGGTCACTTTAACTGGTTGCATGCGGGTCGTGGAAGAACACAATTAAAACGAGAGAAAAAACAGAAACAAAAAAAGGGCCCAACCCCACCCATCGTATGCGAATCCCATCCAAATCCCAAACGTGGGAGAAATTTTCTGATAATGAATGGTATGATAATAATTTAAGAAAAAGCCAAAAGGGCTTCTATTTCAGTGCTACTTACAGAAAGGGCCTGGAAAGAAAAACAAAATGAGAAGCCATGAAGAATAAATTTTACAGCGGGTTCAGGAGATGCAGGTGGAAGAAGGGATGTGGATATGGGGGGGGGGGTTTGAAGAAGGAATCGACGGTCGTTTTGTAATTGACTAGGTAAAAGATAATTCGCACAAAAGATATCTGTCTGTACTGTTTTATCTTTCTTTCTTTCTTTCTTTTTTTTTTTGGTTTCTTGATTTTGTTTCAATAGCATCCCCCGAATACTAAATCGCATCCACCATGAAAACCACTACAACCCGGTACCGAGAGACATGATAATCAGTTCCGTACCGCTCCCTTGCCCTTATAATCTGGTGACGCATAACCAGTAAGAGGCTCCACCTTCTGTTCCTTGAGGTATTCGTCGGTCTGCTCTTGCCATTCCCGGCTCATGGTCTTTGGGGCGGGTCTTGCCATGATACGGGTACCATAGAAGAGAGCAAACGATGCAGCAACGCCAATGATGGTATAGTAAATAACCTTCCTGTTCTCATCCGGGGGGGGGACAGCGCGGGGGCCATGAGGACCGAAAGCGATCCAGTAGGCTATTTGCGGTTGACCGGTTAGCGAGCGAAAAGTCGAGACCAAGCTGCAGATATGCGGAGGACCGAAGGGGAAACCTACAGGCTTTCTTTTCCTGCAAAGTCAATTCGCCCCAGGAACCCTTCATTCTATCCCTCAGAGACATCCATAAATCGGCCTGCTCGTTTGGAGGCATGGACTCCCATCTCTTCTCGATATCGGCGAGGGTAACGTTCGATACGGCGTGGCTGACGCTGCGGGATTGGACGGTCCCGGCAACGGCGGGAACATGACGAGCGAGGACAGAGGCGGAGGGGGAAGCGGGGACAGCCAATCTTGCGGCCCGTAGGGCTGTGTTGCGCAACATGGCTGAGAATTCCGGTATCTACAGAGGGGAGGAAGGAAATGAGGGGAGATTGATGTTCTTGGCTGATTGCGACGATGGGGGTGTGTGTTTTGGGGAGGGAGGTTTGATGGTCGGAGGTGGGTCGTATGATTGTGGGATGGTGGAGAGTCGAGGTTTCACTCCAAGTTGGAAGCGAACAACCAACCCCCGACCAAACCTGGGGAAAACCAGCGACAATCATATTGTGTTTCCACCATTCTCCCACCTGAATTCTCGCGATAAGCGGGCGTTTCAGCGGTCATCAATCCGAAGGCTCTGCGGAACATGCAGTACCGGTATATATGTAAGTTGCCCATTTCCGTCCCTTCCACTGGCCAGCCCGCAATTTGGGGATTACAATAAATACGTGGCGGGTATAGTACATATAGTACGGTGGAGTACCGGTGAAACTACCGGTACTGTACTCGTATACAGCGAGGAGAGCTTCAGCGCATGATACAGCAAAGTATCATACCTTGCCCCACCAATACCGGTGCTCGCGCTCAAGAACGGATTGTAGAGCACAGATTTTGGCAGCCGAGCCAAACTTACCAGTAACGTGGACCATACCCTATTGCTTGCCTTTCCAGTAGGGCAATGGATCGGCCTGTCATTTTCCCTGAATCCACCACCCACGGCCCCACCGGATCCCCCCACTCAGCTGAGACACCAATGCAAGACATCTCACCTATCGTGCTCGTACCGGCCGGTACTGTACAGTACTCGTACAAGGGTAGATCATGAATTCATGGTACAGGGCACAATGGGATAACAACCCGCAACCTGACCGATGCTACTCCGCGCTTTCCCTTCAAATACACTCTGAGGCTGTAGGAAATTGGAAAAATTGAGAATGGCCCAGGATCCTTTCAAAAATCTCCCCGGACACCCACAGATTAAGGAATTGTGGGCTGCCTTGGCATGCAATACCGGTACTCGAGTACCGGCAATGTGGGGTCGAAGTTTAGAATAGTATAAGCGCCGGGAAGGGCCACTTCCCACTCAAGATAGTCAGCAGGCGCGCCAAGACCAATGTGCGGGTGGATTCTCCCTTGACGATACCCCGCCCGGTTTGGCTATGATACAGAGAGCTCTGAGGGTCGGAGGGCAAAATCAAGGCAATTGCTTCACAATTTTGGTGAAGGTCCGGCTGTTTCCAGAGGGGAATCCTCACTTTGTTCATCTTTTTTTTGGTGCCAGCCTCGTACTGTATATCGTACCCGTAACTCCGTGTGGGTGCTTGAAAGGAGGGACAATTGGACTCCGGAAATACTCGTACTGGTTGGGTTTCGGGGCTCGGTGAAAAACTCCACGGCATCGGCTGCAATATGGTTGGATTGCTCTGCTCTGCCTCGGATAGCCTCATTTTCGGGCATGAAATTGGCCTTCCGGGATAAACGTACCGGTATTGGATCGGGAAGCGGGTTAGACGGAGAAGTGAATCAGCAGAAACGCGCCAAAAATTTCAGAATCGGGAGATCTCAATTGATTTTCAACAATGGGAAGAGGAAATTTAGAAGCAGAGGAGGTGTCCCTGATAGCATGGCACGATATGATATGCTGGGTATTCCATTTTTTGTGCAGAATTCGGAGTTTTTGATTTTGGCGAAAATTCTCCAACCAGGATTTAAGCAAAGTTCACATGCAAGTTGGTTCACTTCTGGGTCTGACCTTCTCCCCGACTACTATAGCGGCTCCATTATGCTTTTGGCACCCTTAACGTTTTGAAGGGGAAACAATTGATTTACCTGTACTGTAATGGTTTCCCCCAACTTGAAGGATAACGACAGTATGACCTAACCGGGGGGCAGCGGGGTGACTTTCGCTGACATCACTGCAAGTTTGTCAACAATTGTATGGTAATAGCAATCGATACGTCTGGGAATACCAGTAGACCACAGTAAATTACCGGTACTCCAAGCGGCAGTAGCTCTGCCGTACCCCGTCCTGTACTGTACCTATACACATATATGGCACTTGTACCAACAGAATTCGTGCCTAATTCGGGATAATAATGCAGTTGATTTTGAATGGTATCACATCTTGAATGCACTGGTGCTCGAGTGAACTTAATTGGGGTGGTACCAGTAGCTTCCACTCCTGTTGCAAAGGAACCCCTCGAAGGCAAACATATCCGGAAAAAGGCGACACGCGCAGCGTCCCCGCGGTCCAAATATGCAGCAGATAACTTATCGAGGTGTGATGCGAGGGGGATGACGCTATGCTACAAGCTTCTTTTCCGAATTGCAGCAATACGGGTATCATAGTAACTTCCGAGTTTATTTCAGGGCCTCTCCGGTTGATCCTGAGTGTATAAAGCCTCCCTCCTGCCGCCGGATCCAATCCCATAAACATCACCTCATCTTTCACTGTCTCACGAAAGTTGGTCTGTTAACATGGTAAGCCCGGAGGGCCGCCAGGGAGCAAGCTGACTTGAACTCTTAGAAATAGGTTATCTCGGCGTTAACAAGCTTCACAAGATGGTTGCCAAAGTGGGGATCAAGTAAGTCCAGCACGTAATCGTTGTTTGACCATGGTACTGATATGCGTCACAAAGTGGTTTCGGGCGTATTGGCCGTATCGTGAGTTCTCTGACGATGGGGCTAGCACAACCCCTAAGGCTGAGCTGATGCTGGTGGATTGTTCGCTGTCAGGTTTTCCGTAATGCGTGAGATCTTGATTCCTTCACCCTCACCCCGATTTCCGTTTTCTCGCTCCTTTAACGGGGGGATAATATTTATAAGAAATGACCGAACCGCATCCATTTGCTCCCAAGCAACAGCTGCTGATTGAACAGATTGTCAGTATCGAGCACGATGACGTCAATGTCCTGGCTGTGAACGATCCATTTATTGATCCTAAATATGCTGTAGGGGGCTTCTTTCCGCTCTAACCGCTTTCGTCCAATCCGTTATTGAGCCTTTGGACAGGTTTACATGCTCAAGTACGATTCGGTACATGGAAACTTCAAGGGAGATGTTTCTTCAAATGACTCTGGGGATCTAATTGTCAATGGAAAAACTGTTAAGATGTATCAGGAGAAGGACCCGGCAAATATCCCCTGGAACGACACCGGAGCGGAGTATATCGTTGAATCCACGGGAGTCTTCACTACCATTGAAAAAGCTAAAGCTCACTTCAAGGGTGGTGCTAGGAAAGTTGTTATGTACGCTTTTACCCGCGGTTTGTGGGGTCATGGCGCACCTGCTGACGAGGGATGTAGCACTGCGCCTTCCGTATGAACACTCTGGGAACGCCCATCTGCATTGACACTGAGACGCTTACTCGGCATAGGCAGATGCTCCAATGTTTGTCTGCGGCGTTAATTTGGAGGAATATTCCAAAGACGTTGAAATTCTTTCCAATGCTTCCTGCACAACCAATTGCTTGGCACCGTTGGCCAAGGTCATCAACGACAAATTTGGCATTGTTGAGGGATTGATGACCACTGTTCATTCTTATACTGCTACCCAGAACACGGTGGATGGGCCTTCTGCTAAGGACTGGCGTGGAGGTCGAGCTGCAGCGACCAATATCATTCCTAGTAGTACCGGAGCCGCGAAGGTAATTATCCGACTGGGGATCCGATATGAATTCTTCTGATTATCGCAGGCCGTTGGTAAAGTAATCCCGGAGCTCAACGGGAAACTTACTGGCATGGCTATGCGTGTGCCTACCCAGAACGTCTCTGTAGTTGATCTCACGGTTCGGCTCAAGAATGGAGCCAGTTATGATCAGATCAAAAATGCTGTTAAAGAAGCTGCCGAAGGACCTTATACGGGAATAATTGCATATGCCGAGGACGAGCTAGTATCTAGCGATTTGAATGGGCATCAGGCATCATCTATTTTCGATGCAAAAGCGGGAATTTCCTTGAACGAGAACTTTGTCAAGCTGGTTGCTTGGTATGACAACGAATGGTAGGCTGCTCGGGAGTGCCCCCTCACGGAATGGCAAAGGACATGGCTAAAAGTACCTTAGGGGATACTCTCGTCGGGTTCTTGACCTCATCTCACATATCGCAAAAGTTGATGCTAAATAGGGAATAACTTTAGTTTCTCTATTGTCTTGATTTTGTAGGGAATTGCGTTCGATAGGTTATAGGCAAAAACTGTCTCTACTTTACTATAGGATTAGTGCTGAAATATATGAGCCTTGCCTCTTACAGACCAATCGTTGGCTGCCATCATTGAAGAAAAAGAATCCTCGATCACGGTTAAGGTATTGGGGGTAGAACTGGTAGTTTACTGGTGCACTAGATAGACGTGTTCGACGACTCAGAGCAATCGCGCAAATTGCAGCGAGAACTTTCACTAAATTTCGGTTATCAGATAAGCGTGACGAGCATACTTATCGATCGCGCCTGGGGATACCATGTGGTTGTTCCCGGTGGGAATATATATTAGAATCTTCACATTACTATAATATTATGGTACCAATTAGTGCAAAAATATGGGACAGTTGGTTGGACTGTTGTAATAGATTCATACTGGGCTTATAAGTCTAGATAGTTGCACTAGGACGGTTATTTTTATTGGTCCGCTTCTGAGCCTGCAGTTATGTGAAGGAAGTCTCAGGAAGCCGGAGCTAGGTACAGTTGTGTCTAATAAGTACTCGTACGGTTCATGGCAACAGTATGGTTCCGGCCACCTATACACAACACCTCGATTGATGCAACAGGGGACGCCTTGACACAAAATACTTGGCACTCAAAATGTGTCTATGTTTGAATCAGAGTCATAGTAGAGTTATTCTATAATATTATTATTATTATTAATGTTAAGAGATACAAAAGACAGAAAACAAATGAAAGAAATAGGACAAAGGAAAATAAATAAAGGAATGGAAATAGGTAAAAAGGATCAAATGAAATAAATGTTAGCCTGTGGTATGTAGTACTGGGGTTACCTCATAGATGGATGCTAGGGTTGGAGAGCACAGTGGGCATCACAGCTTGGCAGTCATGTATTTACTTGGATAGCAACGTTTGTAGCTGGGAAATACATCAAGTTCCCATCCTCTCTCTCTACCATGCACACCTGTGCTATCAGGTTATGAGCCTTTGTGTCTTCGACACTTAATGATCGACGAAAGAGCTTGTTCGACACATGGTTATCAACACTGCAGGGTTTTGCTGGACCTTTTTCACAGATTTGTTTGGTTATTCTTATCTTTATTCTTAATTTCCATTATTTTCACAAGTGGCCATATTAATTGCAGGGTGTCTAAATCTACAGGAGGTTGTAGATTCCAGACTCATTGCAAGTGGGGCATGTCATCTTTCCACTCTTGGCTGACTCAAATTTTGGCTCATGGAGGCAGAGGATGTCTGATCAGCTCAAGGAACTGAACTTGTGGTGGATCATCTCAGGTCATGAGACGGCACTGGACAAGGAAAGCACGGAACCAGCAGATATGTTAGTTTACGATAAATGGCTACAGAAATGATTCTGGGTTGTGGGAAAGATCAGGAATACAAGGGAGCCACACATATGCACTTAGTATGCTGGGGATAGTTACGACGAGGATCCAAAGGGCTGTAACGACCCAGCATACATGAGCTATGGCAGACGGAACCTACATGCATACAGGTAGCCAGGAGGCGAACTGGTAGGAACCGGCAGGCAAGTAAGTACTTGACCTAAGAAGACAAAAAAGCAAAAAATCAAAGAATGAAAAGAATTGGCTGGTCAGGGACTTAGGTACCTGGATACACCCAGGAGTGGTGTCAGTGTACTTAGGGACTTCGGAAACAGCAGTTGCTCAGCGAGGCCGGGTAACTAGGGACAGGTCGGAAATGTCTATCGCCGGCGACAGGATAGACAGGGTAACAGGGAAAACTTATCTTGTCCACTAGACAAGGTTACCCTACCCTCGGGATCAGGTTACCCTGCCCAAAGTCCTGAGTTACCCTACCTTTCAATATGAAGTCACTTGGGGAGTTTGGAAAAATTGACTGGAATGTTTGTCATGCGAAGCCATGCTTGATACTGGAATCTGGGGTTCCGGGGGATGCTATTGGGCGAGCTACGTAGCTTAGAAGAAGCTGTAAATTGAAGAAATTATTCCTATCATACCCCTCCGGCCCCGCCTTGAGGCCCGGACGTCATGGGCAAACGGTTGTGTAGTTGTGCGCAGTCTAGCAAAGAGGAATGTTTGAAGACCTGCTTGCAACACCATATACGTCGCTGCCATCTGGTCGACCATAAGCTGTTGGCAGGATATATAAAGGGGTATAGGGTGGAAGGTGGAGTACCTCCTCTAAGTTGATAGGAGTAAAACGGACCAAGACTGACGGAGTTAACCGGTGTTAACCGTGGGGGTCCCGAAGGTAGTCCCGGGTGGTGCTGGGGCGACTGGGAGAGTTTTATACCTACCAAGCCCGAAAGTGTCCCCAACGCTATAGGCTCCACAAGGGAAGTGCAGAGACACTAAAAGCATGACTTCTACTACAGGTAAGGTAGATCCGAGGTAGTGGTCATGGGTAGCGCCCATTGGATCACTCCCGGACTACCCTGTCCTGCGGAAGACTCCGGATGCCCGAGACCCTTAAATAGTAAATAGATAAACCGCTCATGGTAGCTTCCAGAGTCAAGTAGAGATCAATGCATATGGGAAGGGTGTCATAGATAGTCCAGTTCATGAGGTGCGTTGACTGTTAGCCACTGGCAAAACACCGATGCGCAGAAGTTTTCACTGCGGCGGGCAAAATGGAAATGTACCGCAGAAACGATAACTGCATAAGGTGAACACCAACTAGACTGTGTCGACACATGCATGCCCGGAGACGTGTCGGACCGTCCTTAGCGGAGAAGGGTGTGCTCGAATGGTTGGAGTAAACTGCTGGGGGAGTTTCTGGCATAAGATAAAACTACCTGAAAGTCTATGCGAGAACTCTCCTACTCGAACAATCAATCCTCTCGAGACCTTAATTGAATGAAGCGTCAGGCTTAACGATATTAAGTTTTCCCGTTTACTTTACGCTTACATTGTGTGTATATTTGGCGTTAAGTTTGAAGTTGTTTGGTGTGGTCGCACCCTTGAGATCCATCTTTCTAGGGAAACCCCCATTACAGTATATCATTAAGCGAGCTCATCGCTTAACTCCTCCCCTGATTAATTGTTTTTTGATCTTTGGCACTGACCTTGCCTGAATACTGGTAATCTGGTCTAGAACAAGTAGCCCAGGGTGGAAAGCGCAAGGGCTAGTACCGAATATCAAACCAGAATAGAATCCACCTCGGATACAGCCCTGGACCTTGACGAGAACACCGCCAACACGTTTCGTACCTTGGTTTTTGTGGATGTTCGTAGTATTGGCTGGGATGGCCACCAGTTACTCTGGGAGGCCGCTCCTATTCAGCTACCCCTTAAATGTCTTGATCTTATGATTACAGACTGTCGCACTATGGTGCTTTCATTTTTCGAAGTCCCTAACCTTGGTTACAATGAAACCCCTCCCCCGCCGGAAGGGGTCGTATTTAGCAAGTTCTCTTGTGACTTCATCGAACCTCACACCGTCCGGGAGGTATCCAAGTTGATCGAGGAGGTGAAGCGGGAACTGAGAAACTGGAACACCCAGCAGGAGCAGGTGTTCCGAACACACATCACCATGGTAGCGGTGGAATGGATGAAAGTGAGGCAGGAGGTATACCCGCGGATGATAAGGGATCAACACGCATTGAAGACTCAGATGGCAGTATTGGAAAAGGCATTCAAAGCAGGGTATAGTATTGATACTGAGAATGATGTACGGATGTTATAGGTTACATCCCCACTCCCGCTCGTCCATACCAAGCTCGAGAACTTCAGCATGGAGTTGGCCATGGGAGCCAGAGACGACCTATGGAGGGCGTACCTGAGTCCAGTCAGTATATGGATGTTGGAAAGCCTGAAAGGTGACGGGTACAGCTATACCTCCTCCTTCTCAACAGCATCTACAGGCTCCCTATCGGTCCCCCCCTCAATTGCCCCCAGTCGTTAGGGAAGCCCTACAGTCAGGCCAATGGATAGACCTTGAGTAAGAAAAAGGACATCCAAGCCAAAGATCATTGTGGCCCCAAACACGCCTAACCCTACTCCTGGTCCAACTCCGGCTCCTACCATTCTGCCCGCAACACAGTCAGTTGCAACTGCTATACCTCCCATCGCCATCCCAAGACCAACACCTCTACCAGTTTCGCTGCCCACTCCTGATACCTTTCCTGCCGCAGCCTTCCCACCAGCAGTATTGGCTACCCCAGGATTCTGGCCACTGTGCGCAGCGTCACCTGGATCCTTTGCACAGGTAAGATGCCAGGAAGAATAAACACCCATGGCTCCATCACGGGGGACACCAATCCCTGGACCTGGGACACCTGCTTGCTCCGTTCCTTGGGCACTGGTCATTCCCTCAGCACCCTCAAAACCAAGTCTTCCTTCCGGTGTCCCCACCATCACAAGTGGCAATTCGGACAGCTAAGACGAGTTCAGTCTGTCTTGTTGTAAGTCAGAAGAAACCAGAATGGGGTGGATTCATTACCACTCCTATGGGTGTAAAAAGGGACAACGGACCCCGGTGAGGCACAGAAGAAGGCAAAAGGAAGGAGATGGACGATGGACATGTGAGCATTGTGGGTCATGGAGGCACGCTGGCCCCCTGATGCAGCCCCTGAGTTGTCCAGAGTTGCAGTCATTTCTGTGGATAACACTGGAAGCGCCTAACCCAACTCCTGAGAGTGGGCGACACCCTGTTCCACCACCGGCATCAGGACCATCAGGCACTAACCCCCTGTAGGATGGCAACTGGGATGGGCAGGAGGAATGGTTGGATGGGTACGAGAGACCCAGGGAATCCCAAGGCGGGAATCCAGGAGGTAGTGGGGATGGAAATGCATCCGACGGAGGTGGCGTAGCGGAAGCAGGTAGAGATCCAGGGGACTCTGACCATGACAGTTCGGATGATAATGATACTGACTCTCTCCCAGATTTAACCCGCTTCCCCGGCGCTCACAAGGATGACTGGAGTAGCGAGAAGAAACGATGGTGGGATCGGTAGGCCAAGATGCTAGCGAAAGCCCGGAGGGGTACTGGTTCGGCTTCTAGGTCTATACTGAGACACCGGCTGAAGAAGCCAGCAAAGCTGAGTCGTATCCCTTCATTCAAGGGCAAAGTTATGGAACTCGCGAGCTTCTTGACCTTGGTAGAGGTCAAATTCGAATACTTTGCGGATTGCAAGTTAACTGACATGGATAAGGTAAACTTGGTGATTCCCCTTCTTGAAGACTCCGCCCGGGCATGGTATCTGGCGTTATATGGGGACATTAACAAGGAAGCCGCCAAGCGCATGGGTGTTCCCGTAAAGGATAGCAACCCCTTATGGACATGGAAAGGGTTCCGAGAATGGCTGGAACAAAGTTTTGGTAGAGACTAGGCCGAGCGAGAATGCTCTCTTTGCGAGTGGCGAGACCTTGTGATGAAGCCACATCACGTTGCTGAATACCTGGATAAGATAATTGATTACATATATAAGCTTAGCTATACAGATCCAGTGCAGGTATGAGACAAGGTTCAAGCAGGCATCACGTAAGAGGTTCGGAATGCATGGGCACTTAAGGAGCCCCATCCGACTGACCTGAACCAGTACCTTGATCTTCTCCACAAGGTCGGGCATACACTGGAGAACAACAACCTGTTTAGTAACGGTGTCATCCACTCGGCCCCACAGTCACAGCGCGCAGATGGGAAGGAGGACAGATCCATGGCAGCTGGCAAGTTCTAGAAGAAGGAAAAAGGTTCGCGCAGACAGAACCAGAGGTCTGCCAAACCTACTAATTTCAACGCGGGGAAACAGGCAAAGCCGGCGACTTCTGGGTATGCAATAGTGAATAAGGAAATCCCGGCGACTTTGACCGAAGGTCGGAGGAAGCACAACCAGTGCACCAAGTGCGGGCAAACAGGTCACTTCAGGAGAAAGTGTACCGCAGTGGCCCTAGTCGTTAGTTAATTCAAACAGGCTCATGGGTTGAAACGGACAGCCCTGGTAAGCAGGCCCAAAGGAACGGACAAGAGGCTAAAGCGCATTTGAGCGCCCCCTCTAGCTGCCTTGTCAAAGATACTTGAAGTCTGACAGGTACCACCTTAAATTATGGAGGTTGATACTGACGGCTCAGAATAGGTAAGAACCCATTCTGTTTAAGGTATAATCTTACTAACCTGTATCCATAGACCCATGAGGGATGGATATGAGGAATCCCAAAAGTGGCTTCGGGGATGGGTAAGTACCCCGCTACTGTATGAATGAGCCTGGTACTAACTACACCAAAAGGGTGGGGGCAGGTAGATATTGCGGGCCGCGCACAGTGGAAGGGGCTATCTTTCCTCTGTTGGGTTTCTGGTTATTTCCTTTGTTCTTGTTATATGTATTTCTTTCAGGATTTCCTTAGCTGGATGGGCAAGTCATGGTACATTATTTCGGTTGAGGCTGGTTGAGGTCTTACTAGAGGAGACGCTAGACAGTGGGGAAGCAGGGACGCTGCTCTTGGAACCGGTCAGACAGGGGACCTCCACCCACCTCGCGGAAAATTGTTAAATTTAGTACCAGCAGAATTGGTCCAGGCTGGACTTGATCAAAATAAACCAGTGTTATTTCCAAGTTTAACTGCGGAGGGTTTAGTACCCGAAGTCATGCTGGCATGACAGTAAACACCCTAGCTATTGATTAAACGAATCCCAATCCCGTAACGTTTACCGACCCGTTGTGGCTACTCTTGTGTCGAAAGGCAAGAGACCAAAATTATTAAGCCAAGGTGACTAAGCCCCTCAAAGAAGGGAAGAGGCAGAAATGTGACAACCTGCCCCGTCATACCAAGTCCATTCAGCTGCGGGTGAGGTTAGACTGGAAGATTAGAACTAAACAGGTAAGCGTGGAAGCACTCCAGCTACTCGATAGTGGAGCTCCTGGGCCAGTGGTTAGCAGCCACCAGGTTAAGTAAACTCAGGCACCTTGTGTACAGTGAAAAGTACATGTACCGATAAGCGACACAAGCGGTGATCACATTTCTCAGTCAGGTCTATACTATACCAAATTATTAGAAACGAAAATAGGCGACCACCATAATGAGATGTGTTTTGAAGTCACGGATATGCCCGACACCAGGGCAGATGGGTACCTACCTATGTCTCGGTTGAAGAACCATAACCCCAACATATATTGGAAGACAGGATTACGAACCTGGCGCTCAGATTTCTGCAAGGCCAACTGCCTAGCAGAGCAGAGGCGGTTAGCGTTCATGACCGATAAAGATTTACTAGCCGAATACGCTAGTAATGTGTACCTGTTCGGAATTGTACAATTCTCCAATGAGAGAAGGTGCCGACATTGCGGTTAAGCTACTCTACGAGTATAAGGACTATAGCGATATCTGCAGTCAAGAACCGATTGAGGCACTACCAGAGCACTCGAAGTATGACCACATGGTCGAGTTGCAATCTGGGACTCAACCTCTGTGTGGGCCTATCCATCCGTTATCGGAAAGGGAGTGTAAGACACTCCTGGAATATCTCAATGGAATGCTACGGATGGGAAAGCTATGGCGATCCAGTTCCTCAGCAGCAGCCCCTATCCTCTTTGTGCCAAAACCGGATGGTACATTAAGACTGGTAATAGATTACCGAGGGTTGAACAAAATCATGGTTAGGAGTAAGTATCCTCTACCATTGATGGATGAACTGCGAGATAGGTTAGGAAAAGCCCTTGTATTCACCAAGTTGGGTTTGAAGAACGGCTACTACCTTCTGAGGATGGCAGAAGGTGAAGAGTAGAAGACAGCCTTCTGGCGCAGATATGGACTGTATGAATACACGGTCATGCCGTTTGGGTTGTGGAATGCCCTGGCAACTTTCCAGACCATGATAAATGAGGTCTTTCAGGACCTCATGGATGAAGGTGTTATCGCCTACATGGATGACATTCCGATCTACTCCGAAACTATTGAAGAGCATGTTGCAATTGTAAGACGTGTGATGGAGAAATTGCGGAAAGCCAGACTATTCGTAAGCATGAAGAAGTCCAGTTTCCACCAATGGGAGGTTGAATTCTGCAGATACAAGATCTCAGACATGGGGATCTGTATGTTGTCGGAAAAGGTGCAAAGAATCAGGGATTGGGCACCTCCAACATGTGTCGTCGATGTCCAGAGCTTTATGGGCTTTGCGAACTTCTATCGCTGGTTCATAGAAGGTTTTAGCAAGATAGCGAAACCTGTAATGGACTTGACCAAGAAGGATGTCCGATGGGAATGGACACCTGCATGTGAGCAGGCCTTCAACCATTTGCAGGAAGTGTTCACGTCCAAAACTAACCTAGCTTATTTTGACCCTGAATGGCTACCCTGGCTGGAAACCGACTCTAGTGACTTTGCATTAGGAGCTGTCCTGTCCCAGTTCTGTGACAATGAGAGATGGCATCAGTAGCTTACCATAGTCAGCAGTTTCACCCAGCGGAGATTAATTATGATGTCTATGACAAGGAAACGACTGCCATCGTGGCAGCATTCAAGGAATGGGCTCATCTGCTGCGCTCAGTAATGGACCAGTTGGTGATCTATACAGATTATAAGAATTTGGAGTACTATAATAGTACCAAGGTACTCAACCGTAGGCCACACCGCTGGGCTGAGTTCCTGCAACCGTTTAACTTCATGGTAGTTTACCAGGAAGGATGGTTGAATGAGAAGGCAGATGCTTTGTCGCAGCATAGGGACTACTGCCCTGAAGGGGGGAGTGATTTTCCGCCACAGTCATTTTTTCGCCATGGATAGTGGGTTGGGAGGCAGGAACGGGACCTCTTGTGACCACAAGTGTTGCAGGTGTGCCAAGGGTTTCAGCTCCAGTACTCCTTTTTGGATCAGCTATGGGTGGCTATAAAGGAAGACCAGGAATACTTAAGGATCCAGAAGGCAATGGCTGCTGGTGACAAGGAGGTTGACCAACACTTCACGCCGGAAAAGGGCTTACTCCTGTACAAGAACCGGTGGTATGTTCTCAAGGGTCAGAATATGAAGCAGACAATCATGGAGGCGGAACATGACTCCTGAGTTGCAGGACACTTCGGGACTTACAAGACCATTGGCAGGGTTAGGGCTAACTTCTATTGGCCTAAGATGGATAAGCACATCACTGACTATGTGCGGACATGTGATGCGTGCCAAAGAAATAAGTCAATCAGGGACAAGAAGTTCGGTCTGCCGGAACCTATTGATGTTCCTATGTGACCATGGACAGCAATTTCAATGGACTTCATTGTAGCACTGCCAGAGTCCGAAGAGTATACCAGGATCTGGGTCATAGTGGACAGATTCTCGAAAATGGCACATTTCATACCCCTGACTACTGAGGTACTGATCAAGGACCTTGCCTTGATATTCCTGAAGGTAGTTTCAAGCCTGCATGGACTCCCAGAGTTAATCATCTCTGACCAAGATAGCCGATTCACATCCAAGTTCTGGATAAGTCAGATACACTTGTTGCAAGTGAAACTAACCGTCTCCACTGCATTCCAACTGGAGACAGATGGGCAAACAGAGAGGGTTAATCAGACACTGGAGCAGTGCTTGCATAGTTACTGTTCCTACGAACAGGATGATTGGGTTTCGCTACTACCCCTTGCAGAGTATGAGTACAACGCATCGATATCGGAATCTACCAGGTTGTTACCATTGGAGATCACTTATAGGTTTAACCCACTGACAAGCTGGTCGGGTGTCGTACCCGATAATCAAGGAATATACCCTAGCAGTTAGCCCTTGGTTAAGGAATGGGAAAAAACCTGGCAAGAGATTTGTGAAACGATTTAACGGGCACAGGAAAGGCAACGGAAATGGCAGAGCAAGAAAAGGTTGCCATCACCACACTATATTACCTTAGGGGATGTAGCCGCAGGGCGGGCAAGGAAAGTGGACCATGTGATGTTAAACCGAAAGAACATCTGCACGAAACGCCCGATGGAGAAGCTGGACCACCGGACATTTGGCCCTTTTGTGGTTAAACATTGGGTAGGTACCCAAGCAGGTGAATTTTAGCTGCCTATTAGATGGAGCATCCACCCAGTTTTCAATGTCAGGTTGCTCGAACCATATTGTGAGGATCCGGGATCAGGTAGGAGCAAAGAGGCCCCTACCCCAGAACTTGTGGACAGTGACCCAAGTTGCCTTATCGAAACTGTTGTAGACAGTCAATGGTACAGTGAAGCAAAGGCGAAGTTTCCGTCATACTTTGTCCAGTACCTGGTTTCATGGGAAGGCTACAAGGCAGAGGAGAATTCAGGGGAGCCCTATGAGATGCTGGAAGGGACAGGCTTGCAGGCCATTCTGGATTTCCATCAAAGATATCCATCCAAGCCCCGGGACCATAGGCTCTTGCGGGAATCGAGTCGGGGAAATAAAGGACAACGCTAAAGGTCCAGGACGGACCACAGAGAAGAGGCGAGTGATGTAATGACCCAGCATACTTGAGCTATGGCAGTCAGAACCCACACCCATACAGGTAGCCAGGAGGTGAACTGGTAGGAACTGGCAGGCAAGTAAGTACTTGAGCTACGGTGACCTGATGGCCCGGGCTCCGAGATGAACAGAATTAGCTGGCCAGGTACTTAGGTACCTGAGTACAACTGGCAAGCAGTGTCAGCATACTCAGGAACCTCTGAAGGGGCAGTTACTCAGCTAGGCCGGGTAACTAGAGAAAGGTTGGATATGTCTATCTCCGCCAACTAGATAGACAGGGTAACCGAGAAAAGTTATCTTGTCTGCTGGACAAGGTTACCCTACTCGTAGAATCAGGTTACCCTGTCCAAAGTCCTGGGTTACCCAACCTTGCAATCAGTAGTACTTCGTGGAGTTCGGGAAAGATGACGGGAATGTTTGTCAAGCAAAGCCATACATAATACTGGAATCTGGGGTTCCGGGAGATGCTATTGGGCGAGCTACACAGCTGTGAAGAAGCTGCAAACTGGAGACATTATTCCTATCAGACCCCTGCGGCCCCACCATAAGGTCCGGACGTCATGGGCACATGGTTGCGTAGTTGTGTGCAGTCTGGCAAAGAAGGATCTTTGGAGATCTGCTCGCAACACCGTATATGTTACTGCCGTCCAGTCGACTGTAGGCTGTTTGCAGGAGATACAAGGAGGGATAGGGTTGAAGGTGGAGTACCTCCTCCAAGTTGTGTGGAGTAAAACGGACTAAAACTAGCAGAGTTAACGGGAGTTAACCATGGCGGGCCCCGCAGGCAGTCCCGGGTGGTACCAGGGCAGCTGGGAGAGTTTTACATCTACCAAGCCGGAAAGTGTCCCCAATGGCATAGGCCCAAAAAGGGAAGTGCGGAGACACTAAAAGTATGTTTCCTACCACAGGTGAGGTGGATCCGAGGTAGTAGTCATAGGTAGCGCCCATTGGACCCCTCTCAGTTCACACTATCCTGTGGAAGATACCGGAAGTCCAAGAACCGTAAATAGTAGATAGACAAACCACTCACGGTAGCTTCCGGGGCCAAGTACAGATCAATGCATATAGGAAGGGTATCATAGCTAGTCTAGTTCATGCAGCATCTTGACCGTTAGCCACTGGCAAGACTCCGATGTGCAGAAGCTTTCCCTGCGGCGGGCAAAATGGAAAGGTGCCGCAGAAATGATAACCTTATAAGGTGAACCCCGCCTGCACTGTGTCAACACATGCATGCTCGAAGGGTGTGCCAGGAGACGTGTCGGAGCCCCCTTAACCCCCTTAGCCGATAAGGATATGCTCGAATGGTTGGAGTAAACCGATGGGGGAGTTTCTGGCAAAAGATAAAACTACCTGAAAGTCTATACGAGAACCATCTTACTCGAACAATCCATCCTCCTGTGACCTCGATTGAATGAAGTCTCAGGCTTAACGATATTTAGTTTTACCATTCACTTTACACTTATATTGCGTGAACATTTGGCGTTAAGTGTGAAGTTGTTCGGTACGATCGGACCCTGGGGATCCATCTTCCTAGGAGAGCCCCCGTTACAGTATCTGGGGAATGATGCAGTACGAACACTGCTGTTAGAGGAAAACGTGATCCCAAGGATACCTGCAGTTCCACAATGTGTTTGTATAGGTTACATGTATGGCAAGATGGTTCCGAAGCCTTTTCCATCTGTGTCCTCAACCTCCCAGGCATCTTAACCATTGGAGCTAGTTCACAGGAACATTATATGACTGGTTACACCTCAATCATTGGGGGGAGCGGTCTACCTTTTGATATTCACCAATGACTACACATGGTTTGAAGTAGTGTATCTGATCCAGTGAAAGTAACAGGCACTGGCTGTAACGACCCAGGACATATGAGCTATGGCAGTCGGAACCTACACGCATACAAGTAGCCACGAGGCGAACTGGTAGGGACCGGCAGGCAAGTAAGTACTCGACCTACAGAGACCCGATGGCCCAGGCTCTGAGAATGGACAGAATTAGCTGGCCAGGTACTTAGGTACCTGGGTACAAGCGGGAAGTGGTGTCACTATACTCAGGGACCTCTGAAGGGGCAGTTACTCAGCTAGGCTGGGTAACTGGGGAAAGGTCGGAAATGTCTATCTCCGCCAATGGGATAGACAGGGTATCTGAGAAAAGTTATCTTGTCTGCCAGACAAGGTTACCCTACTCTTAGAATCAGGTGACCCTGCCTAAAGTCCTGGGTTACCCTACCTTTCAATACAAAGTCTCTCGGGGAGTTCGGGAAAAATGACCAGAATGTTTGTCACGCGAAGCCAGGCAAAACACAGCACTTTGGCATTCTGGGAGATGCTATTGGGCGAGCTAGACAGCTCTGAAAAAGCTGTAAATTGGAGATATTATTTCTATCACACCCCTCGGGCCCCGTCTTAAGGCCCGGACGTCATGGGGGACCGGTTGCGTAGTTGTGTGCAGTCTAGCAAAGTGGAATGTTTCGAGACCTGCTTGCAACACCGTATATGTAGCTGCCATCCGGTCGATGGTAGGCTGTTCGTAGGATATCCAAAGAGGCTTAGGGTGGAAGGTGGAGTATCTCCTCCAAGTTGTTCAGAGAAAGACCAACCAAAACTGACAGAGTTAACGGGAGTTAACCGTGGGGGTCCCGAAGGTAGTCCCAGGTGGTGCTGGGGTGGCCGGGAGGGTTTTACACCTACCAAGCCCGCAAGTGTTCCCAACCTCATAGGCTGTGAAAGGGACATGCAGAGACACTACAAGCATGATTCCCACCACAGGCAAGCTGGGTCCGAGGTAGTGGTTATGGGTAGTGCCTATTGGACCCCTTCTGGATTACTGTCCCCTATGGAAGATACCGGAAGCCCAAGAACCATAAATAGTAGATAGATAAAATGCTCACGGTAGCTTTTGGGGCCAAGTAGGGATCAATGCACATGGGAAAAGTGTTATAGATAGTCTAGTTCATGCGGCGTCTTGACTGTTAGCCACTGGCAAGATGCTGATGTGCAGAAGTTTTCACTGCGGCGGGCAAAATAGAAATGCGCTACAGAAACGATAACCGCATAAGGTGAACACCGACCGGAGTGTGTCGACACATGCATACCCAAAGCGTGTGCCAACAGACGTGTCAGACCGCCCTTAGTGGGGAGGATGTGCTTGAATAGTGGGAGTAAACCTATGGCAGAGATTCTGGTATAAGATAAAACTACCTGAAAGTCTATCCAAGAACTCTCCTACTCCAACAATTAATCCTCTCGCGACCTTAATTGAGTGAAGTATCGGGCTTAACAATATTAAGTTTTACCGCTTACTTTATTTACACATTTGTGTCAACTTTTGGCGACAAGTTTGAAGTTGTTCGGTGTGGTCGCAACCTTGGGATACATCCGCCTAGGGGTGCCCCCATTACAGTATATCGTTAAGCGAGCTCCTCGCTTAACTCCTCTCCTGATTAATTCTTTTCGACCTTCGGTACCAACGCCGCGTGAATATTGGTAACCTTGTCTAAAACAAGTACCCTAAGGTGGAAAGTGCAATGGCTAGTACCGAACTTCAATCTAGAATGGAATCCACCTTGGATTCAGACATTGATCTTGACGAACATGCCACCAACATGTTTCGCATGTCGGTTTTTGCGGATGTTTGAGTTCTTGACTGCGATGGTCCTCAGTTGCTTCTGGAGGCTGCCCATATTCAGTTACCTAGTGAGTACCTTGACCTCATGATTACCGACCCTTGGGCTGCGGCGCTCTCATTTCTCCAAGACCCTACCCTTGCCCACAACATGAGCCCTCCTCCGCCCGAAGTGGTCCCATTTAGCGAGTTCTCACACGAGTTTGTCAAACCTTATATCGTCCGGGAGGTATCGAAGTCAATTGAGGGACCGAAGCGGGAACTGAGGAACTGGAACACCTAGCAGCAGTGGGTGTTCCAGAAACAGATCACTACGGCAGCAGTGGAATAGATAAAAGTGCAGCAGGTGGCATACTTACAGATGATAAGGAATTAGCAAGCATTAAGGACTTGGATGACAGTGTTGGAAAAGGCTTTCGAAGAAGAGTATAGTATTGATGCCGAGAGTGATGTACTGATGTTAGAGGCCACGCCCCCACTCCCACTCGTCCATACCAAGCCCAGGAACTACAGCATGAAATTGGCCATGACAGCCAGAGACGACCAATGGAGCGCATACCTGAGCCCAATCGGTATATGCATGTTGGAAAGCCTGAAAGGTGACAGCTACAGTTATACTTCCTCCTTCACAAGAGCATCTACAGGCTCCTTATTTGTTCCTCCCTCAATCACCCGTAGTCGTTCGGGCAGCCCAACAGTCAGGCCAACTGATGGACGTCGAGTAAGGAAATGGACGTCCAAACCGAAGGGTATCACGGCCCCAGATACGCCTGAGCCAACTCCTTGCCCGACCCCTGGCCCTATCATTCTGCCTGCAACACCGTCGGTTGCAACTCCTGTAACTCCCATAGCTGCCTGAAGACCCACTCCTCTACCAGGTCCCCTGCCAGTCCCTAGTTCTGACCCGTCTCCTACTGCCCCTTTCCTACCCCCCAGTTTAGCACTTCCGGGATTCTGGTCGATATGTCCCGCATCACCTGGGTTCTTTGAACAGCTACGGTGCCACCAAGAGCGAGCACGTGAGGCCCCATCGCGAGGGACGCCTATCTCCACGCCAGGAATACCTGCTCGTGGTATTTCTTAGGCACCGGTCATCCCTGCAGCACCCTCCAAGGCAGGTCTTCCTGCCAGTCTCCCCACCATCAGAAGTGGCAATTCGGATAGCCAAGACAAGTTCTGTCTGTCAGGCTGTAAGTGGGAAGAGACGCAGATGGGGTGGATTCATTACCACTCCTATGGGTGTAGGAAGGGACCACGGATCGTGGTGAGGCATAGAAGGAGGAAGAAAGAAGGAGATGGAAGACCAACATGTGGGTACTGTGGGTCATGGAGGCACGCTGGCCCACCGATGTAGCCCTTGAGTTGTCCAGAGTTGCAGTCTTTTCTGCGGATAACACAGACAGTGCCCAACCCAACTCCTGAGAGTGGACGACGCCCTGTTTGAACACCGGTATCAGGACCATCAGGGGCTAACCCCCTGGAGGATGGTAACCAGGATGGCCAGGAGGAATGCTTTGATAGGTACGATAGACCCTGGGAATCCCAAGGTGGGAATACCGCATGTGTAGGGACAGAAATGCACCACCTGCAGGTGGTACTGCGGGGGCAGGCAGAGATCCAAGGGACTCTGACCATGATAGCTTAGATAGTGATGACGATCGGGATTCTCTCCTGAATTTGACCCCCTTCCTCAGTGCTCCCAAGGATGACTGGAGCATTGAGAAGAAACGAGGGTGGGATCGCCAGGGTAAGAGGCAGGCGAGAGCCCTGAGAGGTACTGGCTCAGCTTCTAGGCCTACACCAAGACACTGGCAGAAGAAGCTGGAGAAGCTTAGTGGTATCCCACCATTCAAGGGCAAAGTTACAGAACTCGTGAGCTTCTCGACCTTGGTAGAGGTCAAATTTGGATACTTTACGGATTGCAAGTTAACCGACATGGATAAGGTAAACTTGGTGATTCCCCTTCTTGAAGACTCCGCCTGGGCATGGTATCTGGCATTACATGGGCACATTAACAAGGAAGCCGTCAAGCGCACTGGCATCCCGGTAAAAGACAGCAACCCCTTACATCCGCGGAGAGGGTTCTGAGAATGGCTGGAATGAAGTTTCGGCGGAGACTAGTCCGAGCGAGATCAATCCCTGGTCGAGGGGCGTGAGCTTGTGATGAAGCCCTATCACATCGATGAGTACCTGGATAAGACAATCGATTATATGTATAAGCTTAGCTATACAGATCTGGTGCAGGTACGAGACACGGTGCGATCAGGTATTACACAAGAGGTTTGGAATGCGTGGGCACTTCAGGAGCTACATCCGACCGACCTGAACGAGTACCTTGATCTTCTCCAGAAGGTTGGGCACACGCTGGAGGACAACAACCGGTTCGGTAACCGTGTCATCCAGCCAGCCCCCCGGTCTCAGCCTACAGAAAAGAAGGAGGATAGATCCTTGACATCTGGTAGGTTCAAGAAGAAGGAAAAAGGTTCGGGCAGACAGAAACTGAGGTCTGCGAAACATACTAATTTCAATGCAGGGAAACAGGCAAAGCCGGCGACTTCTGAGTATGCAAGAGCGTATAACAAAATCCCGTCGACTTTGACTGAACGCGGGGGGAAGCACAACCAGTGTACCAAGTGCGGGCAAACGGGTCACTTTTGGAGAAAGTGTACCGCGATGGCCCCAGTCGTTAGTTCATCCAAACAGGCTTGTGGGTTGAAATGGTCAGCCCTGGGAAGTGAGCCCCTAGGAACGGACAAGCGACGAAACCACATTGAAGCACCCCTTCCGGCTCCCTCATCAAAGATACTTGAAGTCCGCCAGGCATCACCTTAGATCATGGAGGTTAATACTGACGGCTTGGAATAGGTAAGAACCCGTTCTGCTTCAGGCATAACCTTATTAACCCGCAGCCATAGACCCCTGAGGGATCGATGGACTGGAGCCAAGGATGTGGCTTTGGAGTTGGGTAAGTACCCGTCTACTGCGTACACAACCCTGATACGGACTACACCCAGGTGGTCTGGGCAGGTAGATGTTGCGGGCCGTGTGCGGTGGGCTGGGCTATCTCTTCTTTGTTTGGTTTCTGGTTATTTTCTTGGTTCTAGTTATACACATTTCTTTCAGGATTCCCTTAGCTGGATGGGCAAGTCATAGGACATCATTTCGGTTGAGGCTGGGTGAGGTCTTGTTAGAGGAGACGCTCGACATTGGGGAAGCAAGGGTGCTTTGCTTGGAACCAGTATGACAGTGGACTTCTACCCACCTGGGGGAAAATTGTTATGTTGAGTACAAGCTGAATTGGTTCAGGCTGGACTTGATCAAAGAAACAGTGATATTTTCAAGGTTACCTGAGGAGGGTTTAGTACCCGAAATCATGCTAGCGTGATAGTAAACACCCAGGTTATTGGTAAAAGACGAATCCCAATCCCTTAACGTTTACTGACCCGTTGTGGCCACTCTTGTGTCGAAAGGCAACAGACTAAAAGGATTCACTAAGCCAAGATGACTAAGTCCCCAAGACAAGCGAAGAGGCAGAAGCATGACAACTTGCCACGTAATACCAAGTCTATCAAACTGCGGGTCAAGTTAGACTGGAAGATAGGAGCTAGACAGGTAGGCGCGGAAGTGCTCCTGCTACTGGGTAGTGGAGGTACAGGGCCGGTGCTTAGTAGCCAATGGGTTAAGCAGACTCAGGCACCTTCTGTATGACAAAATGTACATGTGCCGATAAGCGATGCGAGCAGTAATCACATTCCATTATCAGGTCTACACTATACTAAGTCATTGGAGGTAAGGATAGGCGACCAGCATAATGAGATATGCTTTGAAGTCGCGGATATGCTCGACACTAAGGTGGATGGGTATCTACCTATGTCTTGGTTGAAGGACCATAACCCCAACATAGGTTGGAAGACAGCATCACTAACCTGGCACTCGGATTTCTGCAAGGCTAACTGCCTTGCAGAGCAGGGGCAGTTAGTGTTCATGACCGATGAAGAGTTACTAGCCAAAGACCCTAGTAATGTGTACCTATTGGGAATTGTACAATTCTCTGATGGGGAAGGTACCAACATTACAGTTAAGCTACTCCCCGAGTATAAGGACTATAGGGATATCTGCAGTCAAGAATGGATTGAGGCACTACCATAGCACTCGAAGTATGACGAAACGAGCGAGTTGCAACCCGGAACTCAACCTCCATTTGGGCCTATCTATGCGTTATCGGAAAAGGAGCTTAAGGCACTCTGGGAATATCTCCAGGACATGCTGTGAACGGGAAAGCTAGGGTGATCCAGTTCCTCCGCAGCAGCCCCTATCCTCTTCGTGCTAAAACCAGACGGTACATTAAGACTGTTAATGGATTACCGAGGGCAGAACAAAATCATGGTGAAGAGTAAGTATCCTCTGCCCCTGATAAATGAACTGCGAGATAGGTTAGGAAAAGCCGCTGTGTTCACCAAGTTGGACTTGAAGAACGGCTACTACCATCTCAGGATGGCAGAAGGTGAGGGATGGAAGATGGCCTTCCCGTGCAGATATGGACTGTATGAATACACTGTCATGCTGCTTGGGTTGTGTAATGCCACGGCAACTTTCCAAAGCATGATAAATGAGGTCTTTCGGGATCTCATGGATGAAGGGGTTATTGCATACATGGATGACATCCTGATCTACTCCGAAACTATAGAAGAGCACATTGTGGTAGTGAGACCTGTGATGGAGAAATTGCCGAAAGTCAGACTGTGTGTAAGCATGAAAAAGTCTAGTTTCCACCAGCGGGAGGTTGAGTTCCACAGATACAAGATCTCCGATATGGGGATCTCTATGTTGTCGGAAAAGTTGCAAACAATCAGGGACTGGGCACCTCCAACATGCCTCGTTGACGTTCAAATCGTTATAGGGTTTGCCAACTTCTATTGTCGGTTCATACAAGGTTTCAGCAAGATAGCGAAACCTCCGATGGACTGGACAAAGAGGGATGTCCGATGGGAATGGACACCGGCATGTGAACAGGCCTTCAACCAATTGAAGGAGGTGTTCATGTCCAAATCTATCCTAGCACATTCTGACCCTGAACGGCCAACTCGGCTGGAAACCAACGCTAGCGACTTTGCATTAGGAGCTGCCCTCTTCCAGTTCTGTGAAAGTGAGAGATGGCATCCAGTGGCATATTATAGTTGGAAGTTTCACCCAGCGGAGATTAACTGTGACGTCCAGGACAAGGAAATGACTGCCATCGTGGTGGCATTCAAGGAATGGGATTATTTACTATGCTCCGTAACAGACCAGTTAGTGATCTATATGGATCACAAGAATTTGGAGTACTTTAATAGTACCAAAGTCCTTAACCGAACGTAGGACCACTAGGCTGAGTTCCTACAACTGTTTAACTTCAAGGTGGTTTACCGAGAAGGGCAGTTGAATGAAGAGGCAGATGCTTTGTCGCGGTGTAGGGACTACCGCCCTGAAGGGGGGAGTGACTTTCCGCCACAGTCATATTTTCGTCCCAGACAGTGGGTTGAGAGCCAGGAACAGGACAACTTGCGACTACATGTGTTGCAGGTGTGCCAGAGATTTTGGCTCCAGTTTTCCTTTTTGGATCAGCTGCGAGTAGCGATAAAGGAAGACTGTAACCGGTACGGGTTACTATTGTTTTATGTTTGGTTTCACAGTATCGGTTGATATTTGTATTGTTTCGTGGGCTATCAGTTGATACACACATTGTTTTATGTTTGGTTTCACAGTATCGTTTGATACTTGTATTGTTTCATGTGCTATCGGTTGATACACACAGTGTTTTATGTTTGGTTTCACAGTATCGTTTGATACTTGTATTGTTTCGTGTGCTATCGGTTGATACACACAGTGTTTTATGTTTGGTTTTATAGTATCATTTGATACGTGTATTGTTTCGTGTGCTATCGGTTGATACACACAATGTTTTGCAATATCGCTCATACTGGAGATAAGCGATATGCGGTATTTAAAGACCGCTGATTCCCGCCATCGAAACAGCAGACTTCGACAGACAGTATTCTTAAATATACTTGATTGAACGGTTACTTGTTTGATTTCCTATTACACCCCATTCGAAGCCTCCTTTAGCAAGCAGCGCTTGCTTTGTGTTGATCGCGAAGCCATCCGCTCCTATCGTACCGGTACGTGACTAGGGCCTGGCCCGAACACGTTACATTTTTTTAACCTTAGCAAGTGGTTAAGAAACGTGCAGGGACCTGGTCTGATCAACCTACGAAAAGTCCAATAAGCAAAGCTAGCATCAGGGAGCGGCAGAAGCACGCGCAGTTCTGCTCCGCCAAATGACACGATTGAGTCAATAGAGACTCGGAGTGGGAAGCAGGTCCCACGAGAAGGCCTTACCAAGAAAAGGCAACCTAAGAAACGGATAGGGCCAAAGAGCGAATTTTTGATCGACGAAGCAGAACGACAATTAGCCCGAGATTTGTCCAAGGAGACCTTTAGCGAGTCGACTGACGAATTAGCAAAGGCAGCAACTGCCCTTCCTGGGCAATTTCCCCCCAGCCCAGTACAAGAAAGGGACCGGCGCAACCACCAAAGAAAGACAGTATACCTATCGGGCCACCCAAAAAGGAAGAAAGCGAAGAAGAAGGATCAGACCACTCGGTAGTGGGGCAGCCACCAGACGATAACCCTAGCGATTTTCCAGAAAGCTCCTCAGACTCCAGTTAGAGTAACGAAGAATCTGAACACGAAATGTCCGAAGGTGAATCTGCCGGAGTGTCCGGCCCAGGGGCTGGGCGAGCAGGACCTGAAATCAAACTTCCACTGCCACCCTCATTCTCGGGCGAAAAGGACGACCTAAAACCTGAAGTATTTGACCGGTGGGTCATAACAACTTCGCAATACCTGACCCTACATGGAGTGGACAAAACCGAGGAAGGAAGCGGAGGGTACTTCGGAAGCTTCTGTACCGGAA
>PYWC01000056.1:231388-255711 GCA_003182015.1 Tuber magnatum
ACCAAACATAAAACAATGTGTGTATCAACCGATAGCACACGAACCAATACAAGTATCAAGCGATACTGTGAAACCAAACATAAAACCCTAGTAACCCGTACCGGTTACAGCACTTGTTGCAAGTGAAATGAAATGTTTTCACTGCATTCCACCCCAAGACTGATGGGCAAACCGAAAGAGTTAATCAGACACTAGAGCAGTACTTGCATAGCCACTGCTTCTACCAACAGGATGATTGGGTTTCACTACTACCAGTCGTGGAGTATGCCTACAACACCTCAACATCAGAATCCACCAGGTTGTCACCATTTGAGATCAATTATGGGTTTAACCCACGAACAAACTGGTCTGGTGTGGTGTCTGATAATCAAGGAATACACCCTGGCAGTGCGCCCTTGGTTTAGGAATGGGAAGGAACCTGGTGAGAGGTTCATGAAACAATTCAATGGGCAGAGGAAAGGCAATAGAAATTGCACGACCAGAAAAGGCTGCCATCACCAAACCATATTACCTTGGAGGATATGGGCACTCAGTGGGCGAAGAAAGCCGACCATGTGATGTTGAACCGGAAGAACATCCGCACCAAACATCCAATGGAGAAGCTAGACTACCTGATGTTTGGCCCTTTTGTGGTCAAACGTCGGGTGGGTACCCGAGCATATGAACTCCAACTGCCCCCCCGCTGGAGCATCCACCCGGTTTTCACTGTCACGTTGCTCGAACCATATCCCGTGGTTCTGGGATCAGGTAGAACAAAGGAAGCCCCTACATTGGAACTGGTGGATAACCAACCAAGGCATGTTATTGAAGGTGTTGTAGACAGTCAATGGTACGGTGGAGCAAAGACGAAGTTTCCTTTACCCTATGTTCAGTACCTGGTTTCATGGGAAGGCTAAGGGGCTGAGGAGAATTCATGAGAGCCCTATGAGATGCTAGAAGGGACAGGCTGACAGGCCATTCTGGATTTCCACTAAAGATATGTGTTCAAGCCCGGGGACCATAGGGTCTTGGGTGAATTGAGCTGGGGAAATAAGGGATGATGCTAACGGTGCGGGTCAGACTGTAGACAAGGGGGGAGTGATATAACGACCCAGCATATATGAGCTATAGCAGTGGGAATGTCCACCCATACCGGTAGCCAGGAGGCGAACTGGTAGGAACAGACAGTCAAGCAGGGACTTGACCTACGGAGACCTGATGACCTGGGCTCCGAGATGAACAGAATTAGCTGGCCAGGTACTTAGATACCTGGGTACACCTGGGAGCAGTGTCAGTGTACTTAACGGACCTCTGAAAGGGCAGTTACCCAACTAGGCCGGGTAACTGGAGGAAGGTCAGAAGTGTCTATCTCCGGCAACGGAATAGATAGGGTAACAGGCAAAGTTATCTTATCCACACTACAAGGTTACCCTACCCTTAGGACTAGGTTACACTGCTATGGGGCTTGGGTTACCCTGCCCAAAGTCCTGAGGTACTCTACCTTTCAACATGAAGTCCTTCGAGGAGTTCGGGAAAAATAACCTGCTTGTTTGCCCCGCACAACCCTGCAGAATACTGGAATCTGGGGTTTCAGGAGATGCTATTGGGTGAGCTACACAGCTCAGAAGAAGCTGTGAATTGGAGACATTATTCCTATCATACCCCCCTGGCCCCGCCTTCAGGGCCGGATGTTAAGGGCAAATGGTTGTGTAGTTGTGCGCAGTATAGCAAAAAGGAATCCTGGCAGACCTGCTTGCAACCCCGTATACGTTGCTGCCGTCAGGTCGACCATAAACTGTTCGCAAGATATATAAGGGCGCATAGGATGGAAGGTGGAGTACCTCCTCCAAGTTGTTCAGAGTAAAATGGACCAGAACTGATGCAGTTAATGGGTGTTAACCAAGGGGGTCACGCAGGTAGTCCCAGGTGCTGCCGGGGCGACTGAGAGAGTTTTACACCTACCAAGCCTGCAAGTGTCCCCAGCGCCATAGGGTCTGAAAGGGAAGTGCAGAGACACTAAAAGCATGATTTCTACCACAGGTAAGGTAGATCCAAGGTAGTGGTAATGGGTAGCCCCCATTGGATTACTCCTAGACCACGGTATCCTGTGGAAGACACTGGACACCCGAGACTGGTAAACAGTAGATAGATAGACCACTCATGGTAGCTTCTGGGGTCCAGTAGAGATCCATGCATATGGGAAGGGTGTTATAGATAGTTTAGTTCATGCAGCCTCTTGACTGTTAGCCACTAGCAAGACACCGATGCGAAGAAGTTTCCAGTCCTGCGGGCGAAATGGAAATGTGCCGCAGAAGCAATAAATGTATAAGGTAGATACCGACTCCAGTACGTCGACAGATGCATGCCCGAAGTGGGTGCCAGGAGATGTGTCGGACCACCCTGAACGGAGAACAGTGTGCTCAACCAGTTGGAGTAAACTGATGGGGGAGCTTTTGGTATAAGATAAAACTACCTGAAAAGTCTATGTGAGAACTCTCCTACTCCAACAATCAATCCTCGCGAGACCTTAATTGAGTGCAGTGTCAGGCTTAACGATATTAGGTTTTATCCCTTACTTTGATCTTACATCTGTGTGAACTTTTGGCGATAAGTCTGAAGTTGTTTGGTGCGGTCGCAACGTTAGGATCAATCTTCCTAGGGGTATCCCCGTTACATCTAGTGTCACCACAGATGCAATGGTTCATATAGTCTATATGGTGGAAGCTGGACCCGGGAACTGTAAAGCAGTGATGGAATTGGATAAGACCATGGAGTGGAAAGGGGCCGTCAACCCTGAATGGGCCTCACTGGTCAAGACCAAGGTTCTCACGTTCGCTGACAAGCTGCTGGCAGGCAAGAAAGCAATTCCAGCGAAGATGAACCTACAGTGGAAACCCAACCCAGAAGGTGAAACTGGATATCACAAAGCCGGGCTACTGGCCCAAGGGTTCCAGCAGATACAGGGTCGCAACTTTACAGAAACATTTGCCCCTGTCCCAAGTCTCTGAAGCGTGCAGGCGGTATTTGCAATAGCAGGAGTGCATAGATATGCGATACATTAGATGGATATTGTAACCAGTACGGGTACCAGGTTATTTTTATGTTTGGTTTCACAGTACCATTTGATACTTGTATTGTTTCGTATGCTATCAGTTGATAGACACAATGTTTTATGTTTGGTTTCACAGTATCACTTGATATTTCAATAGTTTCGTGTACTATCAGTTGATATACAAAATGTTTTATGTTTGGTTTCACAGTATCATTAGATACTTGTATTGTTTCGTATGCTATAAGTTGATACACACAATGTTTTATGTTCGGTTTCACAGTATCGTTTGATATTTCTATTGTTTCGTGTGCTATCAGTTGATACACACAATGTTTTATGTTTGGTTTCACAGTATCTTTTGATACTTGTATTGTTTCGTGTGCTATCAGTTGATACACACAATGTTTTATGTTTGGTTTCACAGTATTATTTGATATTTCTATTGTTTCCTGTGCTATCAGTCGATACACACAATGTTTCATGTTTGGTTTTACAGTCTCAGTTGATACTTGTATTGTTTCGTATGCTATCAGTTGATACACACAAGATTTTGAAATATCCCAGACACTGGATATAAGCAATATACGGTATTTAAAGACCCTGATTTCTGTAATGGAAACAGCAGACTTCAACTGACAGTATTCTAAATATACTTGGTTGAATGTTTACTGTTTTGATCTCCATTAACACTTCCTCAAAGCCTCCTTTAGTAAGCAGCCCTCACCTCTTGTTGATCAAGAAGCCATCCACTCCTATCGTATGGCCATGTGACTAGGGCCCGGTCCAACCACGTTACACATGTCATTACGGTATTTCTGGAAAGCAAACCACAGGAGAAGGTTTATGTGAATCTACCTCTCGGCATCATGGCTGGAGCCAGACTATTGAGGTGGAATTGGAGTTTGTATTGTCTCAAGCAGTTACCCCAATGCTGGTATACAATGATTGACAGTTACTTGATCTCACAGCTTGGCTTTTGACATGGTAGGTTCAACTACTATATCTATACACATACTAATGGCACGATTGTGGCTCTAGATATCGACGATCTTCTCATCGCTGGACAACCATACGATACCAGACGCATATGCTGGAAGCTGAAGATGCAATTGGAAATGGTGGACTTAGGTTCAGTTAACACTCCTTGGGAATAGTAGTCACTTGGGATCTGGAGGCATGGAAGGTCTATGTCATGCAGGAAGGATACATATAGCAGGTACTCACGCGGTTTGAAATGAAAGACCACAATCCCATCAGCACTCTAATGGATCGAGAAAAACCACACCCATGCAAAGTAGATGAGAACATGTGTGACAAGTTGCTCTACCACTAACTAATTGGAAGTCTAGGATAGATCATGACTGGAACCAGTCCGGACATCACGTTCTTGGTCTCATACTTGGCAAGATTTGGTCATGATCCATCACAACACTACTGAGTTTGTGCAAAGAGGGTTCTACACTATCTGGCAGGAATGGCGCATCTCAGGCACACCCATGCGGCAGGTTCTATGACAGACTCAGAGGTTTTACTTCCAGGATTGGTTGATGAAGACTTTTCCGGAGATGCACCATCACTGCAGTCTGCAACAGGATACATGCTTCGTATGGGCGATGCTATTGTTCAATAGCACTCCAACCACCAGTCAATTACTGCGACTAGTACCGCCAATGCAGAGTTTATTGGCTATGTTTCAACTATTCAGCAACTCATCTTGTTCAGGCACCTCACGACGGAAATTATGGGGGTTGCCGCTGCCACCGAGTACGCTCTATAATAACAACTAAGCGTCGCTCTTGACCTTTCACGATGTCACCTACAAACCGCACTCAAAGCACATCGGTGTTCATATTCACAGGATCATGAAAGTCAGTGAGGATAGGAAGGAAGTTATTGTTTTTTTTTTTTTTGCTCATTTAGTTTGTTTATTAACTAGGTACAAAGAACGCATAAACCTCGCGGTATGGCGATAAAAACCTCCAACCACAGTCCGACCACCCGCAAGAAGCCATGGAAAACCCTCTGGGGTATAAAAACCCAGACCCCCAGTGATGGAGCTGAATACAGCGAACCCAAAACCTCCACAGACACGCAGCACAAAGGAAAACCCCACCCAACAGTAAGACAACAGTTAGATCCCCACAAATTAGAAACCCCAAGACCCGGAAAGGAGAAAAATGCCCCACACTCTTCCACCTCTAAAGCAAATGCCTTGTACTCCGGTACCAACCCCCCCTGATCACGCCCCCACCCTGGTATGGAGCAGGAAACGACGAGGAGGCACACAGCCCAGGTAAACAGAGGGCAACAGTCAGGCTTGCCCGTTAGGCCAAGGAAGGAAGCACCGAATCCCAAGGGAGGAGGACAGGTCGCGCCGTGTGGCAAGCGAAGCTGACCCCGTGCCCGCCGGAACACAGAGTAGGTGGCAGTAAGGTGCCAGCTGCGATGTGGATGACTCCCATAGAGAAAGTCAGAGCCGGAAAGAAGAGGCAGAGGGGATGCTAGCCCAGCAGAGAGGATGCCAGCCGGAAGGTGGATGACGGCGCAAGCAGCGTCAGAGCCGGAGTGAGAAGTCGCCAGCCAAGGCCAGCTTGGAGCGGGCAGGTAGAAGAGCTGCCGCATGGTGAGGAGGTAGGGCCCCGAGGACCCGGGCAGTAGGGTGCCAGCCGACGCGGAAGAAGGAGTAGTAGGAAGGCCCAAACCAAGCGAGATGGACAACGATACGGCAGCAGGCTGCAACCGGGGTCACAGAGACCATCCTCCCCCTAGGCAAAGCACAGTGTTTTACCGCTTCTCTCATGTAGTCCCTTGTTCTCCGAGAGAAAGCGTCACTTAGTGGATGGGATACCATAACCGTGCGATGCGAGGAGGTAGGAACAGGCCCCCGATAGCCCAGAGGACCACCAAGCAGACTGACCGTCAAACCAAACCCTCCCGGAAAAAAGCCGACCGTGCAGATGCTAAGCGAGCCTAGCAAAAGCGGGGAAGTATAGAGGAGGAACCACCGCGAGGCAGTCCCAGACAGAAGAGAGCATCCCCAAGAGGATTAACTCAGGGGGAGGGAAGGTAGAGGCCATAGGTAATGCCTGGCCAAGTGAGGGAGGAAAAGAAGTGGTCTAGCACCCCCCAGAGGGGGGGTGCGAGACCCGTAGTTGTGGTGATAGTTCTCTGGTGTTGAGTCGTTCCCGATTAGGAAATCTTTTTCAATAACCGGAGTTGTAATGGAGACGGAGCATGGAAGGAAGTCATTGTGGAGTACTGTAGGATGAAGGAGATCGTAGCGGATAGCTTGACAAAACCCCTGGTGGGCGAGATGCACAGTGTGTTTGTAAAGTTATGTGGTTTATGTTGAGGTTTCGTATAGCTTGTATCAGGGTTTATGGAGGAGGACCGGTGGTGGAGGGTCTTTATGGGGATATCTTTAGTCTAGAAAAGTTCTTTTTTTTCACATATAAAGGCAGTATAGGTATTATGAGGTACACTAGTAGGGGGAGTGGTGGCATGTGATATGTAGTACTGGGGTTATCTCACGGATGGACGTTAGGGTTGGAGAGCACAGTGGGCGTCATGGCTTGGCAGTCATGTATTCACTTGTGTAGCAACATTCGTAGTTGGGAAATATATCAAGTTCCTATCGTCTCTCTCTACCACGCACACCTGTGCGATCAATAAATTGAAGGAAATAAGGTAAACTAAATATAAAAAGGTGTTTGATATGACAATATATATTGTTAAGCCATATCAGATTGTGGTGTTTGGCAGTAGCTGACTCTAAGGACAAGCGAGTTCTGACTAGGGTCCAATACTTGACAAAGTGAATGCTAGAAAGGCTCACTAGACTCTTGGAAGTGGGATGAATGACTAAAGATTGTATTGTATAATAAATAGATTGATAAGATCTCTTCTCTATCGCTGATGATGTCTGTAAAAGCATGGGAAGAACTTCAATATTTATATTCTGTGTCTGGGTGTTCATGGACTATCTGTCATAGCTACCTGATACGGGTATGGTAAGCCTTGGATTTTGGGTTGCATATATAGGAGTTGGGGTTGTACGGTTGCTTAGGGATAGGAAAGGTTGACTAGCAAAGGTTTCATGTAAGGGAACCCTATGGAAAGTAATAGAAGAGTGCAGCTGCATAGGAGGAAAGGAGTCAGGGGTGTTGGAATTTGTCAGTGAAGGATTTTTCTTTATTATATAAAGGGGTGTGCCTCTCTGTAGTTTTCTTTCTATATGCAACGTGGTAATTTCCTGTCTACACCTACACTTAAGAATTATAACTTTGTTTCTTCTTCCTGTCACTGGAACCCTTGAACCCTGACCCTGATTCCAGAGACACTGTCCTTGAACCTCTCAAGGCTTGAATAAACATGTCTTGTTTGTACATCTGCCCTCACTCTCCTGTCCCATCAGTCGTGGTGTACCTTGGACTATCGGCCCTTGACCCTGCACAGACCCTGCCTGTTACACAAGGTTGTGTCTACAAGGATCTAACTCACATCACACCATATCATGATCAGTTGAAATCCCCTTCGATCTTTTCACCAACCTGAACCAGACTGCCATCCTATCCAATGAACAGTTGGGCAACCTGACCCACAACTAGGAATAACACCATCTTATCTCTATTGGAGACATTCTACTCTAGACCGTGAACCTGCCTGCACCTACCGAGTCCCCTGCTGATGAACTACTACAACAACAACTATACAGCTGGACTGTGGTGCTTCAGACCCTCCGCCTAGAAGGCCAGGGCCTTGAAGCCAACCTCGTGACCACGAAACAAGAGCTGGCACATGCCAACACATCTGTTACCTAGCTCAACAATGCGCTTGCTAATACTTCTGCAGGTCCTGCTGCATTGCCTAGTGGTAGCAAGAAGGTTTCAATCTGAAACTCAGAAAGGTTTAACCCTACTATGGACAAGTAGGGCCCCTTTGCTACCCAACTTTGTATAAAATGCGGTGGAGACCACCAGTGATTCGACAATGAACTATACCATTTGGTGTATGCCATTGGCCTTCTGACCGGGTCTGCCTTTCTGCAAGTACAACCCAATATCATTGCAAAAGGCATCAAACATACTGGTACCGAGGCCCTATTAGCTGAGGTTGAGCAGGCATTTGGGGATCCAAATAGAGTCGCAACAGTGGAGAGTGGAATAAGGAACTTAGCCTGGAAGAATAGGACTTTTGTGGAATACCTCACAGACTTTCAGCACCTCACTGCTGAAACCAACTGGAATGACATAGTCAAGTGTGGTACTCATTATTGCGGCCTCAGCTTCGAGCTCAAGGATGTTCTGTCTGCTATAGCTGACCCTCCTAAAACACTGACAGCCTATGCCAACTTACTAAAAAACTTATACAATAATATCTGCGCCAATACTGCCAACAAAAAAGACTCCACCTCCTGCTTCTGGGGCACTACTGCTGCCACCTAATGTGGGTCACCAGCCCCGCTTCTGCCACCACCACCACCACTGTTAGGCGGTAGCCAACTGTAAGGACAAGCGAGTGTGGACTAGAGCCTAATACGTGATGAAGTGATTGCTAGGAGGGCACAGTTGAAATCTCAGTATAGAAGTATTGTATGAAGTGTATCGTATAATGAATATATAGATAAGTTCGCTTCTCCATTGCTGATAGTCCATGAAAGCATAGGAGGCACCTTGATATTTAGAATCTGCATTTGGGTGTTCACGGGCTATCCAATTTTCCCCTGTTCTTCTGGTACGAATATCCTACATCCTAAAAAGCTTTACCCCACTTGACTCTGAATTTGCTGGCCAGCGGGGAGGGTGTCCTCACCTCTCTCCTTGTATTATCCTCTCTATTCATAGTCACTTGAACCCTTTCAGCATAGCAAAGAGTTACTGGTTCTTTCTCTGCATACCGAGTAATCTGCTCTGACAACAGACTTATCAATACAGTTGGGCATACTGCCCCCCTGCGTCAACATGCAGGAGGCATACTCCTTCCTCATCGGACTAATGGTGTTTAGGCCTCTTAACGCTCAGGGTTAACCTTCTATGTGGTCAGCCTTCATCTGGCTCTACCTTATCATGCCTCTGGGTGTGGGCAAATGATCTTCCCTTGGGCGTTGTCCCCTCATCAGGATCTTCCTCCACATACCTCTACCAATGAACTTGAAATTCATTCTTGCTGCTTGCATGGCAGCTGGGGACTCCTATCAGAGTAGCTAACCTCCCCCCAGTTGTCATCCCGCAGTTGGCGCAGCTGAGTGATCTTTGTATCCGTTTATCTCCCTAACCAATCAACCAATTTCGTTCGTTCGGCCTTGTCAGTGTGTTCCAGATTTCTCTCTTGAAGACTCTGTGAAAACCCCTTGGTTGGCGACTTTTGGTGGTAGTGTAATTGAGGGTTTTGTGCTGTTGTCTGGTGGGTAGAAATTAACTCATTCTCGAAATACTCTGACAGACCCAGGAATCGAACACGTGACCTTTTGCCAATAATCAGGTAAGATGCCCTTTTCGCTATACCAGTTATTCTTACATGTAAGATGAGCTCCCCTCTCCAAGAGTTCGGCTTGAATCTCTATAACCTATTTCTCTAATAGTGTATGAATTAAATTCCTTTAAGAACTCAGCAAGGTAGGGTGAAAAACCTTTACCCGTTTACTTGGCCACACCCAGGAAAACCTTTGCTTATTATCCTTCACCTATATATATGGCATCTCCGGGTTCTCCCTGTGAAACCCTTATACCTACCTGATTATAAGCTTTAAATGATCTGGTAGTTTCCCGATGTTTTTGTCCTCCAAACACCCCTGCTATTTCACACAGTACCTGAGTTCCTGGATCCTCCTGGTGTGCCCATGAACTCTGCAAGTATAGAAAATAACCTCGTTTTCTACTATCTGGTCAATCTCCCATCCCAGGTCACCATCTATCTCCTCAGGTACTGTGGGAGGCTGTTCTCGAGCTGACCAAACTGATGTCCAATAAGGCTCCAACAATGATACATGGAAGACAGGATGGATCTTCCTGTGTTTCAAGATTTCTAGCTTAAATGGCTAGTTGCCGCACCACTCCAGGATCTTAAATGGCCCATACAACTTTGAGCTAACCTTTCTGGAGGGTGGCGTGGTGTGAATGTTCTTGGTGTTTAGTATGACCAAGTTACCTATCTAAAAGTTTGGCTGTGGCCTAGCTTTCTTGTTATGGCACTGCCCCATTCCTTCTCTGGTTGCCTTTAGGGTGGCCATTGCCTGTCCATGTATCTCCTTCATCTAGTGAGCATACATAGTGGCTCCTGGATTTCGAGTTTCTCGCTTCTTCACCCATTTCGTCTGCAGGTGGTATCTATAGTTCGCGTAGAACAGGGTTAGTCTGTACAGCCTCATAAGGGAGTTATTATAGGCATATTCCACTAGTGGCAGTAGTTGGTGGCAATCATCCAGATTGTAGTTACTGAAGTATTGCAGATAGCCTTCTGGCACTTAGTTGGTTCTCCCTGTTTGCCTGTCTGTTTGAGAATGGTATATTATTGAAACCTTTTGCTTAATACCTAAGGGTTTGTGGAGGGATTCCCAAAACTCACTGGCAAACCTTTTGTCCATGTCTGGGATGATCTCTGTTGGTAGCCCATGCAACCTCCACACTTCCCTGAGAAAGGTCTGAGCTACACCCTTAGCCATAGCATTTTACTTGAGCCGTATAAAGTGGGCCATTTTGGTGAAGTGGTCAACTACTACCACAATCCATATATTATCTCCTGACTTTGGTAACTCCGTTATGAAGTCAGTTGCGATAGATGTCCACGTCGTGTAGGGTATTTCCAATGGCGGTAGGAACCCGTACTTTACATGTTGTGGCACTTTATTATATTGATACTAGTCGCAGGATCGTACGTAGTCATTCATCCATTCTATAAGCCCTTTCCAGTAGAAGTCCCTTGTTATGATTTCTACTCCTTTTCCCTCGCTGAAATATCCAATAACCCTGCAGTCATGGCTGCTTTGAGCAATCAGCATTTGTAGGGCTTTGTTCATCAGAATGAATGGTGGTCCCTTGTAGTAAAGAAGGCCATTTGCTAAAATCCAATTCGTCAGCATTTCCTTTCCCTCACCTCAGAGCCTCTCGAACCCCCCTCTACTTATTTTCCAGTCCTGGTCCATCCTCCACTTCTCCTCTATCTGTCTTAAGAATTCACTATTGTAACTGGTACGGGTCCTAGGTTATATTTTATGTTTTGTTTGATAGTATCGTTTGATACCACTTATGTTTCAAAGGTATCACTTGGTACTTTGTATGTTTGATGTTTTGTTTTATAGTATCATTTAATACTCACTATGTTTTGAAGGTATCAGTGGATATGTTAAAAGGGACTATATGATTGCTCATACTAGAGATGTGTGAGAACTTGTATTTAAACACCACTGATTCCACGATGGAAACAGCAGACTTTGGCTAACGGTATCTTTAATATACTTGGTTGAATAGTTACTTCTTAAACCACTATTATGACTCTTTGTAGCCTTCTTTAGTCTATGTAGCTCTGGCCTCTTGCCAAACAAGCAGGCTACTGGTTACTATCGTACTCAAAGTGTGTTTAGAACCCTAGATGTGAACAACTTACGGGTATCAAATTTCCGTGCCATGGCTGTAATAAGAACTACATTGGTTAGCACTGTTGTGTTAGTCCTCAGAGCCTCATGCCTTGCTGGAGCGAATTTATCGAAGTGTTTATTTAACCCCTTTTATTCTCTCAGCCGATGGGCTTCATTTGGGGTCTTGATTATACTGGTTCCTGTGCTTCAGAATCCTTCCTGACCCCTCTCAATATCATCTTGCTCCATTTCTTCTCAGAGCCCTTCATCATGAATCTTTGCTAGTACACGTTGTGCGACGTGTTTGTCTTTCCCCACATGGTAGTCCTGGTACTTCAAATTAAATAGCAACACCTTCACCTGTTCTTGGTAGTCCTCGTCTATAACTCCTGCCACAACCATGATCCTATGGTAGATGGCAAGACTATCTCTAGGGGCTACTTGGCCATAGGTTCCTGATGGCAATGCTCAGGCTATCCTAGTAACTACTGTCGCTTGTCTGCAAGCAGGTACTAACGTCCCTTGCAGAGTGTAGATGTTATAGCCTGCTACTTTACTTGAGCCACTTGTCAGAATCTGAGCTTTTGGGCGTATTTTTATGGCTCCGGTGTATTCCAGCTCTGGAGTTTTCTGATCCCGACTGGGTTCCTGCTCTTTTCCTACCACTATAACCATAATCTGGTTGAAATGTACCGGGTTTGAGATTGAGTGCTTCTCGTGTTATGCAGCTCCCCCCGTCAGGATGGTACTCTGACTGTCTGCTTAATGTGTCCAGCATTCCATCACTTGACACTAGTCAGTACACAAGTTTTGAAGTTAAAAGCTGCTAACTTCTGTGTTGATCTTATCTGTCTGGCACTCCAAGCCTTGGTCTTGAAGAAATATTGTACATTCTGATGATTGGTTGATACTGTAATGGGTTCCTTTATCCCTGCCAGGTAGTAATACCATTTCTTGAATACTTCAACTATGGTGAGCAACTCTTTATCATGAACAGGATAGTTGTGTTTTGCCAAGTGGAGCTTCTAGGAGTGAAATGATATTGGGTGTAGCCTTTTTTCGATATACGGTAACAGTTTATACCATAGTACGAAATCACTAGCATCCATTTCGACCACGATGTTTTGGTCCAGGGGGAAATGTGTGAAAATAGTAGTACTTAGAAACTGCTCTTTCAGGAATCTGAAAGCCTCCTCGTGCTCCATCCTCCAAGCAAACACCTTCGGGCCGCCTTTCAACAACTCCATTATGGGTTTAGAAGTGCACAAGAAATTCTTAATAAATCCGTGCTAGAAATTTGCAAAACCTATTAAGATTTGTATCTCCTTTACGGACTCAGGTCTTTGCCATTCTCTTACAGCTTTGACCTTTCGATCACGCATAGTGATCCCATCTGTCTTTACTATATATCACTGAAATTCTACCATTTTGGTGTAGAATACTGATTTAGTGATAGACACTGCCAGCTGGTATTTCCGCAACTCAGTTAATACTTCTTTCCCTAATTTGACGTAGTTTTCCACAGTCTTGGAGTAGATTAGGACGTCATCTATTTACACAACTACTCCCAAATCTAGGAACCTTCTTAGAACCACATGCATTATGTCTTGAAAGGTAGTGGGTGCATTCACTAGTCTGGACAGCATTACCTGGTACTCATAATGACCATATCAAGTGCAGAAGGTGGTCTTCCATTACCCCTCTATTTTAATGTATATCAAGTGGTACATATCATTTAGGTTCAACTTGGTAATGATATACAACCCGACTACTTGATGTCTGAGTTCACTCATGAGCGGTAGTATAACCAGTATGGGTACTAGGTTGTGGTTTATATTTGGTTTATAGTATTGTTTGATACTTGTATTGTTTCATATGCTATCAGTTGATACACACAATGCTTTATATTTGGTTTCACAGTATCCTTTGATACTTGTATTGTTTCGTGTACTATTAGTTGATATACACCATGCTTTATATTTGGTTTCACAATATTATTTGATACTTGTATTGTTTCGTGTGCTATTAGTTGATACACACAATGTTTTAGAATATTGCTCATACTGGATATAAAGGATATGCTGTATTTAAAGACTGCTGATTTCTACGATAGAAACAGTAGACTTGGACAGACAGTATTCTAAATCTACTTAGTTGAGCGGTTACCTCTTTGATCTCCTATTACACTCCCTCGAAGCCTCCTTTAGTCAGTAGTACTTACTTCTTGTTGATCAAGAAGCCATCTGCTCCTATTATACCGCTACGTGACTAGGGCCTGGCCTGAACACGGTACAGGGTTGTTTACTGTCAAACCAGCCGTGGTCCCCATGGGGCTTTATACAAACCCGTGGAGCAAAGTCATAGTATTTGTCTATGCGACTGTCAAACTTCTTAGAGCTTCAGATAGAGGCATTCTTGCTACTCCCCAGTCCTATAGCATGACCTGCAAGACCATTAGTGAGAACATTATTGAGCAAGGTGACTGTTGCATAGGTGCAGGTGGGGTCTTGTTTAGTAGTTGCTAAATGGGTTTTGAGTCTTCAGCCCTCTAGGCAGAGGGTCTGGAGTTCCGCAGTCAAAGTCTCTAGTGGTGGTTGTTACTACTAGTTGGCAGAGGGCTTGGCAGGTGTGGGTAGGTTTATCGTCTGGAGGAGGATATCTCCAATGTGGGTAAGATAGTTGTTTCTCTGGTCATAGGTCTGATTTTCTGACTGGTCATTGAACAGACTAACTGTTTGATTCAGGTGAGTGAATATCTCCGCAGGTACTTCAAGTGATCATGACATGGTATGGTATGGGTTGGATTCTCATAGATACAACCTTGTATAATAGACAGGGTCTGAGTGCGGTTAAGGGCAGATCGTTCAAGGCACAACATAATAGATAAGATGCGGGAGATGTACAGATGTAGTAACAAGACTTGTTTGTATTCAGTCTTAAGGGAGAGGTCAGGGACAGGATCTTGGAATTCAAGGTCAAGGTTTATTAGTTCCAGTAATGTGAAGAAGAAATGAAGATGTAATTCCAAAGTTCAGGTATAGGCAGAAAATTACTAGGTTGTATAAGAAAAGCAAAACTCACAGGTACTCACCCCTTTATATAATAAAGAAAAATCCTCTATGAACAAATCCCAATACTCCTAACCTCTTTCTCATACATAGCCACAATCTTCCATCAGTTTCCACAAGGTTCTATTGTGCAGAACCTCAGGTAAGTATCTCTTTCAATCATGAGGCAACTGTTCAAACTTGTACACCCATATACGCAACCAAAAACCCAATGCCATCATACCCCAGTCAGGTGGCCATGACAAGTACATGGGTATGGGCAATGTCAGAGTACTGAAGGACCTCAGGTAGACAAGTTACTCTACTGGACCAGGTATTCATAGAATGAATTCAAGTATCTAACTCTAATGAAGGAGCAGACAAGATAATAGGGTAAAGTTATCCTGACATCCAGGTAGGATTACACTACTTTGGGAGTCTAGTTGCCCTGCCATAGAACTTGGGCTACCCTGTCAAGGGCCCTCAGTTGCCCTATCTGGCACTATAAAGTCTCCCAGAAACTTAGAATAAAATGATCAGAATGTTTGTCATAAGAAACTATATGTAGTTGCCAAAGCTGGGATTGTCTAAGATACTATTGGTTGAGCTATATAGCTCTGAAGAGGCTATAACTTGCTGGCATTATTCTTGTCATATTCCTCCAACCCCGCATTAAGTCCCAGATGTTATGGGCAAATGCTTGTATAGTTGTATCCCAACTAGCACAGGGGAACCTTTATAGATATGCTTATAATACCATATGCACTTTGGCTATCTATCCAACTGTAAGCTGTTAACAGGATATATAAGGAAGTATTGATGTGAAGGTGAAGTACCTTCTTTAAGTTATTTTGAGTAAAACAGATAAGAATTAATAGAGATAGTGGACGCTAACCATGGGAGTCCCAAGGGTAGTCCTAAGTGGTGCCAGGAATGACCATGAGAGTTTTACAAGTATTAAGCCTAAATGTGCCCCTATGCTGTAGCCTCTATGAAGGAAGTTTGAGGACACTATAAGCTTGATTCTTATTATGACTGATATAACAATCCCTACTGGTCAGTGCTTCTCACACATGGGCAACTATACGTTGACCTCAAATGTTCAAGACGTGACTTCTTCTTCCAAGTTGGATAGGTAAGCGTCCAAGGCCCCTATCTGACAACTCATTCATAAGACTAGATGCGCAATGTAGCCACGTAGGCAAAGAGTAGAATAGTGAAGTTATAGGTAAGAAGATACAAAGATAATAGCATGAAGAGCTCATTCTCCCTGGTCCTAGCAATATCTTTTATACTCACTCTTTATACAAACTCTGACCTTGTGACTCATACTCTCAAGTCATTTGCCATAGTCATGTGCGCTAATTGAATCACATGTGTGAGACCCAGGACTTACGAACTGAGTTATGCATGAAAGTCATTACATCATGTGACTCACAATTGTGCATAGTTCAAATGCATCAACCAATAATAATATACCAACAACTCCCAACTATGAGTTATGTAAGACCCCATAACCCCAACTGTAAGTCATGGTTCCAAAGCCTAACTAATTTGCCTTACTGGTAAGCCTAACCAATCTGCCTTGCCGGTTAGCCTAACTCAATCCTCCCAACATTCTGTTCTGAGTCTTCTATGAGGTAACCAATCTTCCACCTCCATCATCATTTGTGATATTAGCCCCTTTCTCCCTCTAGGCTGAGTCCTATCAGGCTACACCCATTGTATTAGGGCTTTTCCCAAGGCCTTCACTTCCCTTTCCAACAACGCTCAACAGCTTTGCTTAGGCATAAAACTTTCTCCTAGCTCCTGAAGGGTAGAATTCGTGTATTCAATCCTTTACTGCTGTGTTCTAATTATCTTTTCTGAGGTATTAATAGTTGTTCATTGGTTTATGATAAGCCCTTATGCCTCATCTAGTATTTTCTGCAGGTCATTAATCTGTTGGTATAGGCAGTGCCTATCCAAGATCATTTCTGTATGTTTCTCACTCCCGTCTTGCTCCTGCCAGACTGTAACTGGTACAGGTACTATATTATGTTTCATGTTTGGTTTTACAGTATTGTTTGATACTTGTATTGTTTTATATAGCATCACTTGATATACAAAATATCTGATGTTTAGTTTTACAGTATTGCTTAATACTTGTATTATTTCATGTAGTATCACTCAATACATACAATATTTTAAAATATTGCTCATACTAGGTATAAGTGATAAGTTGTATTTAAAGACTGCTGATTTCCCCAATGGAAACAGTAGACTTTGACTGACAGTCTTTCTAATACACTTGGTCAAACAATTACTCTCTTGATTCCGTGCTATATACTCTCAAAGACTCCTTTGGTAAGGAGTCCTCACTTCTTGTTGTTTAAAAGGCTATCTGCTCCTATTATACTCTCACGTGCATAGGACCCTAGTCCAAATACATTACATATACTCTCACAACTGCCCTATGTATTTGTATTTCTTTGTAGTCTCTTTTTCAAGGCTTCTCACTTTGGTCCTTTTGCAGATTATACCTTGCATCAATCTTTTCTATTTTATAGGTATTGTACTTATCTCGGTAGTATTCCTGCTACTTCTTTTTCCGATATACTTCCTTGTTGTTCTTATGTGTTCAGGGGGCCAGTTGGAACCAGCCTCCTTGTTGGGTATCGCTTAGGTACACCCAGCACCCATTATTGTAGCAGCCAATCCAAGACATAGTATTGGGATTTACCGCTTTCTTTTCCTCCCTTTGCCTTTCATCAAGCTCAGTCTTGGAGGGCCACTCATATCTCAAGCTAGTAGTAGTAATGTTGCGGGGAAGACTGATTATATTCTTCCATCCCTCTTGTGGCCTCAAGGGAGGTGATTCAGTTTGCATTATTTTGATTTTTATCTACCGGAGATTTGTGGGAGTATCATTGATAAAAGCAGCAGATTGCAAGTTCTGCATTTTAGAAGTTGTTCATGGGTATCAAGTCTTATCATATTCTGGAGAGCAGCCCGTCCACTTATCTCAGTAGTGTAGTTTTCTGTATTCTACTCTTGCCTTGATCATTTCATCAAGTGCATATTCCTCTTCTGTGTCTATCTCGATAGGCTATATGGGAAGTGTCTTTTATGAGAAGAACTTGTTGTCTGTATAGAGTTCTACACGCAAGATATGAAGTTTATAGTGTATTGCTATCTCGGGTGGTAGGTCGAGCTTGTTAGCATGACTCCTCACTTTTGCCAAATTCTTGTACACTCTGATTTTCTTGTAGTTCAGTTTCTTTAACAGTCTCATAGTTCCTATATTTCATGGTAGTAACTATGCTATGTCTCCTGATTGTAGGTTTGTATCAGTCTTTTACTATTCATCATACTTTTCCTTCTCTATGGGTTGTGACATGACTATCTCTGTTTACAGCACTTTGTAAAGTGGTATTATATCATTGGTATTAATTGTGTTGCCTTTGATCAAATGACTAATGACTTCATATTCTGGATTCTATCGGTAATTTCATAGAATAGCAGGTTCTGAATTGTTTCTTGTTGTCTATAGTTGTAGACAAACTCCAGTATCAGTAGAGGCTCATTCTAGTTATTCTGCTGATAGTTGACATATGTATGAAGATTTTGTTCCAATATCCTATTGACTCTTTCAGTTTCTCAATCCATTTGTGGGTGCAATGCAGAGCTAAGCCTTTGTTGAATACCCAGTTTCTCAGTTGTTTCCTTCCACATCTCAGAGACGAACAGTGATCCTCAGTCACTTATTATATCTTTTGGTAGACCATCAAGTCAACGGATTTCTCACAGGAAGATTAGGGCAAACTGTCATGCCATCATGTTCTTTCCGTCCATGATAAAATTACTCATCTCGGTCACAAGATCTACTACTACATGGATAGCATTGTAACCATCTGATAGTATTAGGCCCACTATGAAGACTATTGATATGGATATCTATGGCTTATTGAGTGCTTCTCTTGGCCTCAGTAGCTCATAAGGTGCATGTTGTGTGACTTTTGTCCATACACAAGTGTTGGAGTTTTTGATGTACTGTTTAATCATTTCTGGAATTCCCGGCTGATAGTATTGACAATATATGAGGTCAGTAGTTTTTTCCTTTCCCCCCTAACCTGCTGCTGGTAGATCATAGTTTTTTCATATCTAATCCCTCCGGATTTCCTCATTACCTAGTATTCATAACTTATCATCATATCAGAGGTAGTTGCTGTACCACTTGCATAGCCCAATGGTGATATCTTTCATTTTAGTATCTTGCTTTTTCTGTACTTGTCATATCTGCGGTATCCTTCAGTCTTTTCTACTTATCTTCTTGATAGTATTATTTATATTATCTTTGGAGCCGGTACGGGTTCCAGGCTAGTTTATGTTGGGTTTCACGAGTATCACTTGATACTGGTATTGTTTCTTGTGATATTAGTTGATATACACATGGTTTTATGTTAGGTCTCACAAGTATCGCTTGATACTTGTATTATTTCATGTGATATTAGTTGATAACAACCTTGTTTTATGTTGGGTCGGATGAGTATCACTTGATACTTATGTGGTTTCGTGTACTATCTGTTGATACATACATGGTTTTATGTTTGGTTTCACATTATCATTTGATACTTGTATTGTTTCCTGTGCTATCGGTTGATACACACAAGGTTTTGAAATATTGCTCATACTGGAGATAAGCAATATTCTGTATTTGAAGACCTCTGATTTCTGTGATGGAAACGGCAGGCTTTGACAGACAGTATTCTTAATATACTTGGTTGAATGGTTACTTCTTTGATCTCCTACTACACCCTGTGCAAAGACTCCTTTGGGAAGCAACAGTGGCTTCTTGTTGATCAAGGAGCCATCTGCTGCTATCGTACCGCTATGTGACTAGGGCCTGGCCCGAACATGTTACATTTCTTTAACCTCTGCAAGTGGTTAGAAACCTGCCTGGACCTGGTCTTATTGTAACGACCCAGCATACATGGGCTATGGCAAGCGGAACCTATACCCATAAAGGTAGCCAGGAGGCGAACTGATAAGAACTTGCAGGCAAGTAAGTACTTGACCTATAGAGACCCGATGGCCCGGACACCAGGAATGAACAGAATTGACTGGTCAGGGACTAAGGTACCTGGGTACATGTGGGAGTGGTGTCAGGGTACTTAGGGACTTATGAAGGGGCAGTTGCTCAGCTAGGCCGGGTAACTGGGGACAGGTCAGAAAGGTCTATCGCCGGCGACAGGATAGACAGGGTAACAGGGAAAGGTTAACTTGTCCGCTGGACCAGGTTACCCTACTCTCGGGATCAGGTTACCCTGCCTTGGGTCTTGAGTTACCCTGCCCAGAGTCCTGAGTTACCCTACCTTTCAATACAAAGTCCCTCGCGGAGTTCGGGAAAACAGACTAGAATGTTTGTCAGGTGAAGCCATGCATGGTACTCGAATCGGGGGTTCCGGGGGATGCTATTGGGCGAGCTATGTAGCTTTGAGGAAGCTGCAAATTGAAGACATTATTCCTATCATACCCCTCCGGCTCCGCCTTGAGGCCCGGACGTCATGGGCAAACGGTTGTGTAGTTGTGTGCAGTCTATCAAAGAGGAATCTTTGGAGACATGCTTGAAACACCGTATACGTCGCTACCGTCCGGTCGACCATAAGAAGTTCGCAGGATATAAAAGGGGGCATAGGGTGGAAGGTGGAGTACCTACTCCAAGTTGTACAGAGTAAAACGGACCAGAACAGACGGAGTTAATGGGTGTCAACCGTGGGGGTCCCGAAGGTAGTCCTGGGTGGTGCCGGGGCAACTGGGAGAGTTTTACACCTACCAAGCCTGAACGTGCTCCCAATGCTATAGGCTCTGAAAGTGAAGTGCAGAGACACTGAAAGCATGATTCCTACCACAGGTAAGGTAGATCCGAGGTAGTGGTCATGGGTAGTGCACATTGGATCACTCGCGGACTATCGTGCCCTGTGGAAGACAACGGAAGCCTGCGACCCGTAAAAAGTAAATAGATAAACCACTCCCGGTAGCCTCCGGAGTCAAGTAGAGATCAATGCATATGGGAAGGGTGTGATAGATAGTCTAGTTCATGAGGTGCCTTGACTGTTAGCCACTGGCAAGACACCGATGTGCAGAAGTTTTCACTCGGGCGGGCAAAATGGAAATGCACTGCAGAAACGATAACCGCATAAGGTGAACGGCGACTAGAGTGTGTCGACACATGCGTGCCCGAAGGGTATGCCAGGAGACCTGTCGGACCACCTTTAGCGGAGAAGGGTGTACTCCAAGAGTTGGAGTAAACTGACGGGGGAGTTTCTGGCAAAAGATAAAACTACTTGAAAGTCTATGCGAGAACCCTCCTACTCCAACAATCAATCCTCTCGAGACCATAATTGAGTGAAGCGTCAGGCTAAACCATATTAAGTTTTACTGCTCACTTTACTCTTACATCTCTGTGAACTTCTGGCGATAAGTTTGAAGTTGTTCGGTGCGGTCGCAACCGTGGGATCCATCTTCCTAGGGGTGCCCCCGTTACAGTATATCATGAAGCGAGCTCCTCGCTTAACCCCTCTCCTGATTAATTGTTTCCGACCTTTGGCACTGACCTTGCGTGAATACTGGCACCCTTGTCTAGAACAAGTAGCCCAGGGTGGAAAGCGCAATGGCTAGTACCGAACTTTGAACCAGAAGGGAATCGAACTCGTATTCAGAACTGGACCTTGAGGAGAACACCGGCAACACGTTTCGTGCGTCGGTTCGCGGTATTGACTGGGACAGCCACCAGTTGCTCTTGGAGGCCGCTCCTATTCAGTTGCCTGCTGGATGTCTTGACCTCCTGATTACAGACCCTTGCGCCGCGGTGCTCTCATTGTTCCAAGACCCTACCCTAGTCCATAACATGCTCCCTACCCGGCCGCACGGAGTTCCCTGCAGCGAGTTCTCCGGAGAATTCCACAAACCTTACATCGCCCGGGAAGTAGCCAAGTCGATTGAGCAAGGGAAGCGGGAACTGAAGACCTGGAACAACAAGTAGCAGCAGGTGTTCCGAACACAGATCACTGCGGCAGCGGTGGAATGGATTAAGGTGCAGCAGGAGGCATACCTGCGGATGATAAGGGATCAGCAGGCATTGAAGACTCAGATAACAGACTAGGAAAAAGCTTTTAAGAGAGGATATAGTATTGATGCTGAGAATGATGTACTGATGTTAGAGGCCGCGCCCCCACTCCAGCTCATCCATACCAAGCCCGAGGATTTCAGTATGGAGTTGGCCATGAGAGCCAGAGACAACCAGTAGAGGGCCTACCTGAGCCCAATCGGTATACGGATATTGGAAAGCCTGAAAGGTGAGGGCTACAGTTATACCTCCTCTTTCTCAAGAGCATCTACAGGCTCCCTGTCGGACCCCCCCCCAATTGCCTGCAGTAGGTCGGGCAGCCCAACGGTCGGGCCAACTGATGGAAGTCGAATAAGGAAAAGGACGTCCAAATGAAAGGGTATTACGGCACCAGATACACCTGACCCTACTCCTCGTCTGACCCCGGCTCCAAACATTTCCCCTGCAACACCTTCAGTTGCAACTCCCGTACCTCCCATCGCCGCACCAAGACCGACACCTCTGCCAGTTTCGTTGCCCGCTCCAGATACCTTCCCTGCCACAGCATTCGCACCAGCAGTATTGGCTACCCCAGGGTTTCAGCCACTGCGCGCAGCGTCACCTGGGTTCTTTGAACAGGTAAGACGCCAGGAGGAGCGAACACCCATGGCTCCGTCATGAGGGACTCCAATCCCCGGGCCTGGGACACCTGCTCGCTCCACTCCTTGGGCACCGGTCGTCCCTACGGCACCCTGGAAGCCAAGTCTTCCCACCGCTCTCCCCACCATCACAAGTGGCGATTCAGACAGCCAAGACAAGTTCTGTCTATCGGGCTGTAAGTCAGAAGAGACCCAGATGGGGTGGATTGATTACCACTCCTATGGGTGTAGGAAGGGACCACGAACCCCGCTAAGGCATGGAAGGAGGCAGAAAGAAGGAGATGGACGACCAACATGTGGGTACTGTGGGTCATGGAGCCACGCTGGCCCCTCGATGCCACCTTTGAGTTGTCCAGAGTTGCAGTCTTTTCTGTCGATAACACAGACGGCACCCAACCCAACTCCTGAGAGTGGGCAACAGGCTGTTCCACTACCGGCATCAGGACCATCAGGGGCTAACCCCCCAGAGGATGGTAACCAGGATGGCCAGGGGGAACCGCTTGATGGGTACGATAGACCCCAGGAATCCCCAGGCAGGAACACCGGAGGTAGTGGGGGCGGAAATGCCCCACCTGGGGGTGGTACGGTGGGACCAGGTGGAGGTCCAGTGGACTCTGACGATGACAGCTCGGATGATGATGACGATCGAGATTCTCGCCAGGATTTGACCCCCTTCCTTGGTGCTCGCCAGGATGATGGGAGCAATGAGAAGAAACAATGGTGGGATTGCCGGGCCAAGAGGCTGGCAAGAGCCCTGAGGGGTACTGGTTCGGCTTCTAGGCCAACACCAAGACACCGGCAGAAGAAGCCAGAGAAGCTGAGTGGAATCCCTCAATTCAAGGGCAAAGTTACAAAACTCGCGAGCTTCTTGACCTTGGTAGAGGTCAAATGCGAATCCTTTACGGATTCCAAGTTAACCGATATGGATAAGGTGAAATTGGTGATCCCTCTTCGTGAAGACTCCGCCCAGGCATGGTATCTGGGGTTGCATGTGCACGTTAACAACAAAGACACCAAGTGCACTGGCGTCCCTGTCAAAGAGAGCAACCCTTTATGGACATGGAAAGGGTTCCGAGAAGGACTCGAACGAAGTTTCGGCAGAGACCAGGGCGAGGGAGATCGAACCCTTCTCGAGTGGCGAGTATAAGCGGGTCACCCGTAGGAAGATGGATCCCAAGGTTGCGACTGCAGCGAACAACTTGAAACTTATCGCCAAAAGTTCACACAGATGTGAGAGTAAAGTAAACGGTAAAACTTAATATCGTTAAGCCTGACACTTTACTAAATTAAGGTCTTGAGAGGATTGATTGTTGGAGAAGGAGAGTTCTCGCATAGACTTTCAGGTAGTTTTATCTTATGCCGGAAACTCCCCTATCAGTGTACTCCAACTATTCGAGTCCACCCTTCTCCGCTAAGGGCAGTCCGACACGTCTCCTGGCACACCCTTCCGGCATGCATGTGTCGACACACTCTAGTTGCAGTTCACCTTATGTGGTTATCGTTTGTGCGGTGCATTTCTATTTTGCCTGCAGGAGTGAGAACCTCTGCGCATCGGTGTCTTGCCAGTGGCTAACAGTCAAGGCACCTCCTGAACTAGACTACCTATGTCACCCTTCCTATATGCATTGATCTCTACTTGACTCCGGAGGCTACCGTGAGTGGTTTATCTATTTACTTTTTACGGGTCGCAGGCTTCCGTTGTCTTCCACAGGGCACGATAGTCCGCGAGTGATCCAATGTGCACTACCCATGACCACTACCTCGGATCTACCTTACCTGTGGTAGGAATCATGCTTTTAGTGTCTCTGCACTGCACCTTCAGAGCCTATAGCGTTGGGAGCACGTTCGGGCTTGGTAGGTGTAAAACTCTCCCAGTCCCCCCGGCACCACCCGGGACTACCTTCGGGACCCCCACGGTTAACACCCA
>PYWC01000056.1:275263-325378 GCA_003182015.1 Tuber magnatum
GTAGAGATTAATGCATATGGGAAGAGTGTCATAGGTAGTCTAGTTCATGAGGTGCCTGGACTGTTAGCCACTGGCAAGACACTGATGGGCAGAGGTTTTCACTCCGGGGGGCAAAATGGAAATGTACCGCAGAAACGATAACCGTATAAGGTGAACGCTGACCAGAGTGTGTCGACACATGCACGCCCGAAGGGTGTGCCAGGAGACGTGTCGGACCACCCTTAGCGGAGAAGGGTGTACTCAAATAGTTGGAGTAAACCGATGGGGGATTTCCTGGCATAAGATGAAACTACCTGAAAGTCTATGCGAGAACTCTCCTACTCCAACAATCTATGCTCGCGAGATCCTAATTGAGTGAACCGTCAGGCTTAACAATATTAAGTTTTACCGTTTACTTTACTCTTACATCTGTGTGAACTTTTGGCGATTACTTTGAAGTTGTTCGGTTCGGTCGCAACCTTTGGATCCATCTTCCTAGGGGTGCCCCCATTACACTTATCAACCTATGAAAGTCCAACATCGAAGGTAACAGTGGGGAGCGGCAGAACCACGAATCGTTCAGCTCAGCCAACACGACACCATTGAGTCACTAGAGACTCGAAGTGGGAAGCCGGTCCTACAAGATGGCCCTGCCGAAAGAAGGCAACCCAAGAAACCGAAACCGCCCAAGAGTGACTGCTCAATTGATACTGCGGAAAGATGATTAGCGCGAGATTTGACCAAGCAGACCTTTAGTGAATCAACTGACAAGTTAGCAAAGGCACCAACTAGCCTTCCTGGGCTCTTTCCTCCCAGCCCTAGCAAAGGAAAGACACTGGCACAACCACCAAAGAAAGACAGCCCACCTATAGGCACACCAAAGAAGGAAGATGGCGACGAAGAGATATCAGATCACTTGGTAGTGAAAGAAACGCTAGACGAACCCCGTTACAACTCTTCAGAAAGCTTGTCAGACGACAGCTCTAGCAATGAACAGTCCAAACATAATATGTCCAAAGCAGAATCTGCCGCGCTGCCTGGCCCAGGGACCGGGCAAACACAACCAAAAGTCAAACTCCCACTGCTGCCCACATTCTCGGGCGAAAAGGAAGACCTAAAACCTGAAGCATTTGATCGATAGGTAACCAGCACTTCCCAATACCTTGCCCTGCACGGCATGTTGAAAGCCAAAGAAGGAATCGGAGCATACTTTGAAAGTTTCTGTACAAGAAAAGTGAAGGAAGCATACTACCAAGCAATGAACCACTACGAGAGTGGGGAAAATATCCACGCAATGACACTGGTAAAGTACCTGAGAGACAGATTCCGATGCTCGCGAAATATGCAAGAACTATATAAGAAGTTCAAGGAAATCCAGCAAGTACGAAACAGGAAAACAGAAAGAATAACAATGATCGCAAGAGATCTCCAGATGTTCCATGGTTGATTGCCTACTGGAATAGTATCTCAATACAAGCTACGACAGAGACTGTATGAAGCAATGCATTCCAGACTACGCCAGGGGGTAGAACCCATGTAAGAAGCTGGAGACTCTTTTGACAAGATAGTCAAACGGGCTGAATACAAGGACGCCATCCTGTATGAAACGGGGGTTTACCGAACCCATATGCCACAGAGGAAGAACAGGAAAGGATCATCATCACGTGACAATACATGGAAGGGAAAAACATACCGCAAAGGTACGGAAGACAAGAAAGATAAAAAGCAGAAGCGACACGATGAAGGCACATGTTTTGAATCTGGAGAAAAGAGGTACTATGCAAAGGACTGTTATGCCAAAAAGGGAAAAGGAAAAATAGCAAAGTAGAATGCAAGCACGAACCACATGGAAGCAACCAAATACGGTGAAGTGGAAATTAACCTGGTGGAAATGGAAAGCCTCCGAACCCAACCAGCACTGAAAATGAGGCCCCATGACGCACTAGAAGGAACGATCTACATAGAGGGCTATCCAGCAAAGGTGCTATTCGATACAAGGACACTCGGTTGTGATATTACCAGCGCTACTTTTATCTCTACCTACAGAATACCGACGGAACCGCTACCCCAACCAACAACAGTCAACATGGCAATGAAAGGTTCCCACTCTTCAAACCACAAGAAATGTGAGCTGACCATAGGAATCGGAAAAAAGAAAGGGACAAATAAGAAGCTATTGGGAGGAAACTTGGCAAAATATACCGCCCAGATTGGAATGCCATTCCTGAAAAGACACAGCGCCCTTATCAGGTGTGGGGACACAGCAGTGGAGTTTCCGGATAACTAACTGCGAGTACTATGCAAATCAACCAGCGGGGAATTCTGAGCCGCTGTTTCAGGGGCAACCTCAGCAACATTGTTGGAAGAATACCAGGATGTATTGCCAGAAAAGGTCCCTGAAATGCTGCCCCTTGTACGAAAGATTAACCACCACGTTCGGCTAAAGGATCCAATGGATCTAAAAATCCAACCGACATACTGAATTTCAGAAGCATACAAGTAGAAACTCATGAACTGGTTAAACGAGAAATTACCAGCTGGAGTAATCGTACGACAGGAGGTTCCCAGAGCAGCACCTATGTTTGTACAACCTAAGTCAGACAGAAGGATCTGCCCTCTGGTAGACCTGAAAGTTCGAAACGATAACAGAATCATGGATAGTCCGTCAATTCCCAACCAACAGCAGATCCATAGCCGCATTGGACAAGCAAAATTCCGGAGTAAGATTGACCTAAGTGACGCATCCTTCCAAACACGAGTGGACAAGGACAGCGAAAAATTGAACTTGTTCAAAACCCTATTGGGAGGGTTTCTTAGCAAAGTAATACTACAAGGAGACATGAACGCACTAGCAACATTTATGCGAATAATGGAAGACCTCCTAAGCGAATTCCTACATCACTTTATATGGGTATACATTGATGATATTCTCATATTCTCGGATACATCAGAAAAGTATGAAAGGCACATATGGCAGGTATGTGACCGACTCAGACAGGCAAAATTCTATGCGTGCAAAAGGAAGTTAGTACCAATCGCAGATAAGTTAGAAGTACTAGGACACATAGTGGATGGTGAAGGAATCCATGTATCCCCCTAGAAAATGTCTTCTATCACAGGCTGGGAAACACCCCAAAACAAGAAAGAATTGCAACGCTATCTAGGAATAGTGAACCATGTGGCCCAGTTCCTCCCACATCATGCGACCCTAACAGCACTATTAACAGGTTTAAGGGGAAATGCCGAGTTCTTATGGACAACTACCCATCAGACCGAGTTTGGAATGGTAAAAAAGTGAATGGTCGATCACCAGTTCATGCAGACAATAGATATATGAAGTGAGGAACCAATTTGACTAGTAACGGACTCCTCTGACTGGAGAATAAGGGTATGGGTAGGACAAGAACCCACTTACAGGATGGCTCAACCAGCCATGTTACAGAGCAGTAAATTCACCAACGCACAGATAAATTATGGAACCATGGATAAGGAGGCTCTAGCGATAGTGGAAGCACTTAATCCCTTCCACAATGTACTAAGGGGAAATTCTCTTACAATGGTTACAGACCACCAGCCCATGACACACCTATAAACTGCAAAGAACCCAAGCAGAAAGCAAGTTAAATAGTGTAGTGCCTTAGGAAAGTACGACCCAATGATAGTCTATGCCTCTCGAAGCACCAACCATTTAGCTGATGCCCTTTCCCGGATATACGCGGGAGGATCAGACTTGAATCCACTCTCTGTCCATGATTATACCAAGAAAGCAGATGATGTTGTGGATGCCAAAGCTTGCCTGTAAGAATTAAATACAACAGAACCCGAAGGAACTACCTCCCCTACTTCCCCTCCTTATTCATCCATTGGGCATACCGATGAAGCTCCTATACCCCCTGAAAGTCCCTACTCAATCACTGCGGGAAATAATTGTGGTGACCAGTGCACCTTACGAAGTACGACACCAACGGAACTCCAACACAGCAAACTGCATTATTCAGAATGTTATGCGGACCATTGCCAATATCACCAAACCAAGATAAAGTTCACAAAAAATGACCTCAGGGGACGGAAAAATCCAACCCCTTGGCCTCCTAGTGAAGGACTGGGTCCCCCAAGCAGCGAAATTGACCAAAGCCCTCTGGAGTCCCCCGCCATCAAAGACTGGGAATGGCAAGAAACGATTAGTACTAGACCAAATAGTGTAGAGGAAGGGCCATCCACCCTTGTCCAGCCAATGCCCAGGTCCTATGCAATCCTAGCAATATTGAACCCTGAAGCCCCGACTTTCCTAATACCAGAACCAGACAGCCCACCACCTGTCAGACAAGTGGAGCTAATAGAGAACCTTGGCAATAAGACAATAGTCTCAGTGATGCCCCCAACAATGGATGATTATCGGCATGGACTATGCGATATTTTAGAAAACAATGAAGAGGATAACCAACCTGAGGTGACCAGAGGAAGCGAAATAGAAGGTGAGCATCACACCTTACAGACAATCAATGAAATGATCGGGACATTCCGAGTGCACATGATTGCAGCATACCAAAAGGACCCCATATGGAAAAAGGTTAATGAAACTAGGGATGCCACAGGAGACTTATCCTCCTACCAGGTTGCAAATGAGATGCTATATGCAACAACCCGATACAGAGTAGACTGCCTGTATATTCCGAAAGGTCCTGCAGGCAGAAATACGACACTAAGAGAGTATGTCATTAGGGAAATCCACAACAAAGGTCATCACAGTTCTGAATGAAACTTACGATATGCTACTGAGTACCTATTTTGGCCTGAAATGCAGGAAGATTTCAGAGAGTATGTGGCCCAATGCCACACCTGCCAAACAAACAAACAACCCACAAAGATACCAGAAGGAAAGGCCCAGACAATTGCCATACCGTTAGGAATTTTCGAATCAATAGCAATTGACTTTGTAGGGCCCTTCCACAATTCATGGGGATACGACGTGATCCTGGGAGCCAAAGACGGGTTCTCGGGATTTACATGGCTTATACCAACAAACAAGGATGCAACGGCAATAACAACCTGGGAACTAATACATAACAAAATATTTAGACTCCATGGCTATCCAACAACTATAGTAAGTGATGCAGACCCACGGTTTGAATTACGTGTATGGAAACAACAATGTCGATCGCTAGGAATTGAGCACATCAAACAAGTACCAGGCCACAATGAAATGAATGGAGAGGTCGAAAGAAAAATCCCGGAATTAAAAATGGCTCTTTGGAACTTGGTTAATGCAAGATAGAATGATTGGTTTGATGCTATACCCGAAACGGCCACCTACCTAAATGCCGGATGGTCTGAAACTCTTGGTATGTCATCATACAACGCAGTTTATGGAAAAAACTACCCGCTACTTCCCCTAGCAAATTTTAAGAATTCCGCAGTTCTAGCAGCCAACGTATTGTTAAACAGGCACCAAGCAATCCAAAACACGGCATTCAATGCCATCAAGCTAGCGTGATTCAGAAGTATGATAGCAGCGGCAAGGCAACGCAGACACCACACACTGATAGGGAAAGGTAATCCATTATTGGCTTACGGAAGCCTTTTGGCAACGGAAGAGGGACGAAGCAAGATATTGCAACGACACTGGCGAGGACCATTCAAGGTAGTCGAATATGATAGAGATCCGCAAAATTGCACACTGGAAATGGACGGCAGAATGTACAGAAACAGACAAGTGGCATTCCACGCCACCAGTATGAAATGTTATCTCCCTAACGACGAATCCTCCTTTCCTGGAAGAAGCCATACAAAGCCACCCCCGATCGTGGTTAACATGAAACCAGAATGGGAAGTGGATGCTATTCGAGACCATGGAAGGCGATGTGACCATGACCAATTCCTAGTGAAATGGGTGTGATATCCAGAAACAGAAAATAGCTGGGAGCCTATTGAAGGATTGGAACATACAATAGAATTAGTACATCAATGGTGGGTGGACAATAAACCAGAGGATGAGCTAGCCCCTACAATAAACCACCTGACAGTGGCATGGAGCCCAACCCTGCCAGAAATCCAACACCTCCGTCCCGATACAGACCAAGGAATACAAGACGTGTTCTGGGCAGCCCATTTTGAAAGTGATTTCAAAAGCAGCAAAGATGAGAATCGGGTCATGGAAGATGAAGCAGCATACCTAGCTAGGCTGGCCAAAGCCGAGTACTGGGAATAACGGGGAAAGAAATGTACCATTCAACTGCCTTACAATTTCAAACTATGAGCAAGTACCATGGAGACTGCACCATCAGCTAATGGGACTGCTAGTGAACCATGATATTATCTCTAGACAATACCTTATACACTAATTATTCATACATATTTGCAACAAATGCCGAGAAATAACAACTGAGTCAATAGGACGGATATGGGGAGAAACAATATCTGACACATTCTGCTTTAGTAGTGGATGCTACTTGAGTATAGAAAAATATAATATGTGCATGGAAATGGAAGAAACCGAGATTAAGTACCACGCATCTTTCCCAACACCTAAGCTAGGCCAACACCTAAGTGAGGTCAACACCGACACATAAATACCACCCACCATCCCTCAAACTCCTCCGAAGAAAAACCTTACTATCAAACCTGCAAAACGAAAGAACCTTTACAAGACACACTACCCCTGCAAACCTTTCCACCTTTTATAAAGCTGAGAAATGTCGATCTACGAAGAAATAAGCATCAAGAGATGACACATCGTTGTTGAAGACCTACTGCGCAGTGCAACTATTTCACTGGAGTCATACTGGAAGATATTTCACATCAAATACTAGAACGATTGCGGACGGATCGATGTCGAAACAGAGGATTGGGAGCACCAGACTGTCTGCAACTACATCGATTTACTGCACTACAAGGAAACAGGTTGCTTGGTGCATGAAGCACCCTGTCAGGAGTGCTTGGAAAAATGGCTGGAAGGGGCGGAATGGAGATGGCAGGATGACATGAAATTGTTGCTGGATAGCGATGGCGATGAGGATGGGTCCTATGGGGACTTTCAGGACAATAGCGGATTTGGCGACTATTAGGATTTCATTAGGTTATGTAGTTTGGTGAAATTGTTATTTTATTTTGTGAGTGTAAGCGGTATGGGTACTAGGTTAGTTTATGTTGGGTTTCACAAGTATCACTTGATACTTGTATTGTTTCATGTGATATCACTTGATATGCATATGGTTTTGTGTTGGGTCTCACGAGTATCGCATGATAATTGTATTGTTTCGTGTGATATCAGTTGATACACACATGGTTTTATGTTGAACTCACGAGTATTGCTTGACACTTATATGGTTTCATGTACTATCGGTTGATACATATATTGTTTTATGCTTGGCTTCACAGTATCATTTGATACTGGTATTGTTTCGTGTGCTATCAGTTGATACACACATTGTTTCATGTTTGGTTTCACAGTATTGGTTGATACTTGTATTGTTTTGTGTGCTATCGGTTGATATATACAAGGTTTTGGAATATCGCTCATACTGGAGATATGCAATATGCTGTATTTAAAGACCGCTGATTCCCACAGTAGAAACAGTAGACTTCGACAGACAGTATTATTAACATACTTGGTTGAATGGTTACTTCTTTGATCTCCTATTACACCCCATTTGAAGACTCCTTTAGTAAGCAGCACTCGCTTCCTGTTGACCAAGAAGCTATCTGCTCCTATGGTACCGCTACATGACTAGGGCCTCGCCCGAACATGTTACATTAAGAGCTTAAACTATCGCTAGCAACTCCTTGTTGTATATATCATAGTTGCATTGGGCTGGTGCCATCATTTAAGACCTGTATGCAACAGGTCCCTATTTTCCCACTTTGTATTCCTGCGATAGAATGGTAGAGCATACAGACTTCGCTTTATCCATCTCAATCATTGTTTCTTCGTTGGGGTCAAAATACACAAGGACAGGTACTGTTATTATCTTTGTTCCCAACTTGTTAAATACCTTGTCTTGCTCGCTTCCCCATTTCCATTTGACATTCTTTTTGGAATGTTCCATATTCTTGGGATATATGAGTACAGTGTCCAGGTAGACAATACAGCACACATTCAAGTTTTTGCTCAATACTCAGTTGAATCATTGTTAAAATATTGCTAGTGCAGTTATTACGCCAAACAGCTGAACCACATATTCATATGTCATGTATCTTGTAGCAAAGGTTGTCTTCCATTCGGCTCCTTGTTTGATCATGATATTGTAATATGCCTACTTAATATCGAGCATGATAAAGTACGTCACTGTTTCTAGTTGGTCTAGGGCCTCACATTTCAGCAGTAGCAGATACCAATCCTTTTTCGTTATCTTGTTGAGGGTATGATAGTCTATGCATAGTCTCAATTTTCTATCCTTCTTCTATACTCACTGTAATGGCGGCACCCACAGGACAATGGATCTCTAGGTTGTAATAGCACAGAACAACTTCAAACTTATAGCCAAAAGTTCATATAAATGTAAGAGTAAAGTAAACAGTAAGACTTAATATCGTTAAGTCTGATGCTTCACTCAATTAAGGTCTTGAGAAGATTGATTGTTGAGTAGGAGAGTTCCCACATAGATTTTCAAGTAGTTTTATCTTAAGCCAGAAACTGCAGCATCAGTTTACTCCAATGATTCGAGCATACCCTTCTCAAGTACGAGTGGTCTGATGTGCCTCCTTGCACACCTTTTAGGCATGCATATGTCGATACACTCTAGTCTGCGTTCACCTTATGCAGTTATCATTTCCACAGCAGATCCCTATTCTGCCTACCTGAGTGAAAGTTTCTTCACATCGGTGCCTTGCTAGTGGCTAACAGTCAAGACACCTGATGAACTGGACTCCCTAGAACACCCTTCCCATATGCATTCATCTATACACGATCTTGGAAGCTACCGTATGCGATTTATCTATCTACTATTTATGACTCTTGGACTTCTAGTGTCTTCCACAGAGTCTGGTGGTTGTGTAGTGCTCCAATGGGTGCTACCCATGTCTGCTATCTCAAATCCACCTTATCTCCAGTAGGGATCATGCTTTTAGTCCCTCTACACTTCCCTTTCAGAGCCTATAGCATTGGGGACATGTGCGTGTTTAATAGATGTAAAACTCCTGGCATTGTCCTGGCACCACTTGGGGCTACCTTCACGACCCCCATGGTTGGCTCCCATTAACTCTATCCATTTCGGTCCATCTTACTCCGAACAACTTACGGGAACTGCTCCACCTTCCACCCTATGTCCTCTTATATATCCTGTCAAGAGCTTACGGTTGACTGGACAGCCATGGTGCATATGATCTTGCAAGTAGGTCTGCAAAGGTTCTGTTTTGCTAGACTGTGCACAACTACATACCCGTTTGCCCATGAGGTCTGGGCCTCAAGACCGCGTCGGAGGGGCATGATAGCAATAATATTTCCCATTTGCAGCTTGTTTGGAGCTGTGTAGCTCGCCCAATAGTACCTCCCAGAACCTCAGATTCCTGGATTTTTCCAAGGCTTCATGTGACAAACATTCTGGTAATTTCCTTCAAACTTCCCAAGCGGCTTCGTAATGCCAGGTAGGGCAACCCACATTCCTAGCCAGGGCAACCCAAGTTCCAAGGTAGGGTAACTGTGATTCCTGAGTAGCGTAACCTATGCTGGATGTCCTGGTAACTTCATCCTGTTACTCAGGCTATTCTTATCCCAGAGATTGACTTTTCTTGCCTTTACCTAGTTACCCAACCAAGTAGGGTTACTTCTCCTCGGCAAGTCCTTGAGTATGCTAATACATCCCAAGGGTGTATGCTCAAGTGCCTAGGTGTCTTCTGTGCCTTACTGTTCATAATAGAACCCAGACCATCAGGCTTTCCATAGGTCAAACTCTTGCTTGGTCCCCTGTTCCTGTAAGTGGTACAGGTACAAGGTTTTGTTTCACAGTATCATTTGATACTTGTATTGTTTCGTAGGCTATCAGTTGATGCACCCAATGTTTTACTTTTCGTTTTACAGTATTGCTTAATACTTGTATTCTTTCGTATGCTATCAGTTGATAGACAAAATGTTTTGGAATATAGCTCATATTGGAGATAAGTGATATGCTGTATTTACACACTGCTAATTTCTATGACGGAAACAGTAGCCTTCGACTGATAGTATTCTAAATATACTTAGTTGAATGGTTACTTCTTTGATTTCCTATTACACCACCTCAAAGACTCCTTTAGTAAGCAGCGCTCACTTCTTGTTGACCAAGAAGCCATCTGCTCCAATTGTACCACTATGTGACTAGGATCCAGTCCACATACGTTACATTGTTTTAACCTCAGCAAGTGGTTAGGAACACATCTGGACCAGGCCTGATCAACCTAAGAAGCATCCAATTCAAAGCTAGCAGTGGGGAGCGGCAGAACTGAGGAAGGTTCGGCTCTGCCAATACGACACTATTGAGTCATTAGAGACTCAAAGCAGGAAGCAAGTCCCACGAGAAGGCCTCACCAAGAGAAGGCAACCCAGAAAACAGCAAGGACCAAAGAGCGACTTTGCAATAGATGAAGTAGCAAGACAAATAGCACAAGATCAGGCCATGCAGACCTTTAGCGAATCAACTGATAAGTTAGCAAAGGCAGCAGCAAGTCTCCCTAGGCTTTTCCTCTCCAGCCCCGACAAAGGAAAGGTACTGGTGTGACTACCAAAAGAAGAAAGCCCCCCTATCCACACCACAAAGGAAAGGGATAACAACAAAAAGCAAGCAGAACAAACACCCCCAGTGGAATCTCTCAACAAATCAACAAATCACTCATCAGATGACTTATCAGATGACATCTTTAGCAGTGAAGAGTATGAACACAGGATGTCCACAGGACAATCCGCTGCGCCACCTGGCTAGTAGGCGCAGTGAACAGGATCTAAAGTCAAACTTCCCCTTCCTCCAACATTTTCAGATGAAAAGGGGGACCTAAAACCTGAGGCATTTCACCAATGGGTGATGACCACTTCCCAATATCTCGCCCTACATAACGTGAACAAAACTAAAGAAGGGAATGGAGCATACTTGGGCAGTTTCTGTACGGGAAAAGTGGAAGAAGCATATCACCAAGCAAGGAACCACTATGCTAGTAAAGACAAAATGGGAGGAATGATCCTGATAAAGTACCCAAAGGACGGATTCCAGTCATTGTGAAATACAGAAGAAATGTATAAAAGGTTCAAAGATATCCAACAAGTACGCAATGGAAAAACAGACAAAATAACCTTGATAGGAATGGATCTCTTAATGTACCATGGATGGTTGCCTAGCGGAATGGTGTCATAGTATACCCTGTAGCAGAGGTTGTATGAAGTGATACATCATAGACTATGGCAGGAGATAGAGCCTATAGAAGAAGAAGGAGATTCCTTTGAGAAAATAGTCATATGAGCACAATGCAAGTATGCTGTCCTTTATAAGATAGGAGTTTACCGAATACATGTACCCTAGTACCAGAGCAGTAAAGGATCTTCCGCGTATGATAATGCAAGAAAGAAACAACCACACCACAAAGCATGAAAGGATCAGAATAATAAGGAGCAGAAAAGACACAATGAAGGTACATGCTTCAAATGCAGGAAAAAGGAGTACTATGGAAAGGACTACTATACTAAGAAAGAAAAGGGAAGAACGGCAAAATGAGATGCGAGTACAAAGCACATAGAAGCAACCAAATATGATGGAATTGAAATCAACCTAGTGGAAATAAAAAGCCTCCGGATGCAACAGACACAGATGATCAAAATGCATGATGCACTGGAAGGACTGATCCATATAGAGAGCCATCCAGCAAAAGTACTGCTTGATACATGCAAAGTCAGTTGTAATATAATTAGTACTACCTTTGTCACTACCCAGGGTATATTGACAGACCCCCTGCCCCAACCGACAACTGTGAACATGGCTACGAAGGGCTCCCGCTCCTCAAGCCACAAGAAATGCGGGCTTAGCTGGGGAATCGGAAAAAGGCAATAGACAAATCACAAGATGTTGGTAGGAAACCTCATGAAATATGATACTCTAATCAGAATACTATTCCTAAGAAGACAAAATGCTCTTATCAGGTGTGGGGATACAGGTGTGGAGTTTCTCCATGACAAACCATGTATACTATGCAAACCAACAAGTCGGGAATTCCGAGCCCCTATCTTAGATGCCATATTAGCAACCTCGATGGAAGGATACAAGGATGTATTCCCAGATAAGGTTCCTAAAGCTTTACCTCCTATGAGTAAGATTAACCATCATATTTGGCTAAAGGATCCAACGGACCTAAAAAGGCAACAGACATACTGAATCCTGGAAGCATATAAGGAGAAGCTCGTGAATTAGATAAATGGAAAATTGAGAGCTGTAGTAATTGTATAACAGGAAGTGCCTAGAGTGGTACTTATGTTTTTACAACCAAAGTCAGATGGGAGAATCCACCTCCTGGTAGATTTGAAACTTCAAAATGACAATACAATCATAGATAGTCCATCTATCCCCAACTAGAAGCAGATCCTGAACTGTATTGGAAAAGCAAAATTTAGGAGTAAGATTGACCTAAGCAATGTGTATTTCCAAACACGGGTGGACCAAGACAGTGTTAAGTTGAACTTGTTCAAGACTCTATTCAGTAGGTTCGCTAGCAAGGTAATGCTACAAAAAGACATGAATGCACCAGCAACCTTTATACTAATAATAGAGGACCTCTTAAGTCAATACCTACATCGTTTTGTATATGTATACATTGATAATATTCTCATATTCTCAGATACATTAGAGGAATACGAAGCGCACATACGCTAAGTATATGACCGGCTCAGAGAAGCAAAATTCTATGCTAGCAAGACAAAGTCAGTACAGTTCGCAGATAAGCTGGAAGTACTAGGACAAATAGTGGATAAAGATAGGATCCATGCTTCCCCTCAGAAGATATCGTCCATTGCATGTTGGAAGCCACCTCAGAACAAGAAGGAATTGCGGCCCTTCCGGGGAATGGTCAATCATGTGGCCCAGTTCCCCCCACACCATGCTACTCTAACAGCACCACTAATGGACTTAACGGGGAAGGCTGAATTCATATAGACAAACACAAATCAGACCACGTTTGAAATGGTCAAGAAACAGATCGTCGACCGCCAAGTTATGTGGCCAATAGATATATGAAATGAGGAACCAATCTGGTTAGTAACCGATACCGCAGATTTAGGAATAGGAGTCTAGATAGGATAGAGACCTACATATGAGATAGCTCGCCAAGCCACTTTGCACAGCAGGAAGTTTACTAATAGACAGACAAATTATGAAACCACTGATCAAGAGGCCCTAGCGATATTGGAGGCACTTAACTAGTTCTACAACATACTAATGGGAAATGCATTCATGATAGTAATGGACTACCAGCTCCTGACACACATCGGAACTGCAAAGAACCCAAGTAGAAAGCAAAGTTAGATAACTCAGTTCCTTAGGAAAATATGATGCAAAAGTAGTATATGCACCCGGAAGCATAAACTATTGAGCCGACACCCTTTCTCAGATATACGAAGGAAAGTCAGACTTGAACCCACTCTATGCACATGATTATAGGAAGAAGGCCAATGACATCCCGGACAACGCAGTTTAAGAACAAGAATCGAACACGATGGTGCCCGAGCGAGACCTTACTCCTACTTCCCCTTCTTGCTCATACATTGAATACCCAAGTGAGGTTGCGGTACCCCCTGGGGGCACCAGCTCAATCACTGCACGAAATGATTGGGGTAACAAGTGCACCTTACGCAGCATACTGCCCGAAGAACTCCAACATAGCAAGCTCCACTATTCGTATTGTTATGTGGACCATTGCACATATCGCCAAACTGAAATTAAGTTTACGAATAACCACATCAGGTAGTGAAGCAAGCCAACCCCTCGACCTCCTAGTGAAAGACCGAGTCCCTCAAGCAGGATATCTGACCTAAGCCTTCCAGCATCTCCCGTGATAAATGACTGGGAATAGCAGCAAACAATTGCTGGAAGACCCAGCAGTACGGGGGAAGGGCTATCCACCCTCATTCACCCAATGCCCCAGTCACTCACGATCCCTGCAATACTAAACACAGAAGCCACGGAATTTCGAATGCCAAATAGTCCACCTTCAATTAAAAGAACCGAGCCACTGGAGAGCTATACCAAGGGGACAATAGTCTCCGTAATTCCCCCAGCGATGGACGAATACCACCATGGGCCATACGATGACATGGAACACAACAAAGAGGGTGACCTGCCCAAAACAACCAGAGGAAGAGAGAGAGAAGACGAACCGAACACCAGACAAATGGTTAATGAAATGATTGGAACATTCCAAGTGCATATCATTTTAGCATACCAGAAGGAACCAATATGGAAAAAGGTCAATGGAAATATAGATTTCAAAGAGGCTTTGTCCTCTTAGAGGGTTGCAAATGGAATGCTATTCACCACAACATGGTATAGAGGAGAATGCTTGTCCATTCCGAAAAGCTCTGTATTAAGGAATACCAGACTAAGGTAATATGGCTTAGCCACAATCTACTACAAAGGCTATCACAGTGCTGAACAGGACTTACATTATGCTACTGAGTACCCATTCTGACCAGAAATGTGGAAGAACTTTAGAGCATATATGCACCAATACCACACCTGCCAGACGAACAATGAACCCATAAAGTTACTGGAAGGAAAGGCCCAAACAATTGTCCTACCATCTGAAATTTTCAAATCGATAGCTATTGATATTGCAGAACTCTTCAACAATTTATAGGGATACGATATGATTCTAGTAGTCATGGAAAAGTTTTCGTGATTCACTTGGCTCATACCGATGAACAAGGACATTACAGCAGTTTCAACTTGGGAACTGCTACGCAACAGGACATTTACACCCCATGGTTACCCAACTATAATAGTAAGTAATACAGACCGACCATTTGAGTCACATGTGTGGAGACATTAGTGTCGATGATTAGGAATTGAATACATCAAGGTGGCACCAGGACGCCATGAGACTAATGAACAAGGTGGAACAAAAATTCTACAGTTAAAGACAGCTCTTCAGAACCTAGTCATTGTAAGACAGAACAATTAGTCCGATCCCACCCATGAGACAGCAGCATACTTGAATATAAGATGGTCTGAAACTCTTGGTATCTCACCATACACAGCCATTTATGAGAAAGATTACACACCACTCCCCTGCAGAACTTCAAGAACTCCGCAGTGCCAGCAGCCAATGTATTATTGAACAGATAATAAGCAATTCACAATACTGCATTTAGTGCAATCAAATTAGCACACTTCAGAAGTACGAGAATGGCTGCAAAATGACGCACACACCACATACCAATTGGGATAGGTAACTAGCTATTGGTTTACTGAAACCTGTTCGCAACCGAGTCTGGACAGAGCAAGAAATTGCAACCACACTGGTGAGAACCATTCAAGATGGTGGGATACAATGACTATACAGACAATTATACCATAGAAATGGATAGAAGGAGGTACCGGAACCGAGAAGCAACCTTCTCAGCCACTACAGTCAAGAGGTACCTCACTAATAACAATACCATGTTCCCTGCAAGAAGTCACACAAAGCCACCTCTAATCATGGTTAATGAAAAACCAGAATGGGAAGTAGACCCTATACGAGACCATGGAAGGCAGGATGATCGTGACTAGTTCCTAGTGATGTAGATTGGGTACCTGGAAATGGAAAACAGCTGGCAACCCCACGAAGGATTGGAAAATGCAATGAAATTGGTAAACCAGTGGTGGGCAGACAACAAACCAGAGAATGAGCTACTCTCTACAATAAACCATGTAATGGTGGCATGGAGTCCAACACTGCCAGGAATTCAACACCTGTGCCTGCATACAAAGAAAAGATATACAGGACAGTTCCTGGTCAGCCCACTTTGAAAGCAATTTTGAAAGCAGCAAAGATGAGAATTGGGTCATGGGAGATGAAGCTGCATACTTGGCACGGCTAGCTGAAGCCGAGTACAGGGCATAATGGAGAAAGAAACACAGACCATCCAATAGCATTACAATGTCAAACTATGAGCAAGTGCCTTGGACAGTGCACCATCAGCTAATGGGACTGTTAGTGAACTATGATATTATCCCTAGACGATACCTTACACAGTGATTATTCATACATATTTGGAACAAATGTCTTGATATAACAACCGAATTGACAGGATCGATGTGGGGAGACACGCTATCAGACATATCCCACTTCTATAGTGGTTGCTACCTGGGTATGGAAAGATGTAATAAGTGTAGAGAGATGGAAGAAACTGATATTAAATACTACTCACCCTCCACGAACACCTAAGCAAGGCTGATACCAAGATATGAATACCACTCACCTTCTTCGAACACCTAAGCAAGGCCAACACCAAGATATAAATACCACCCACCTTTCTGTAAACACATAAACAAAATTCATCGCGTTACACCTAACCGAATAACCCCTTACAAAACACTCTACTCTTATGCAAAGAAAACTAAAACTATCAATCTACAAGGAAGGCAGTATGAAAGCATGACACCAAATCGTGGGACACCTACTATACTATACAACTATTCCACCAAGTGTATACTAGAAAATATTCTACATCAACGATGGTGAGGTATATGAGCAAATCAATATCGAGACAGAGGATTGGGAGGACTGAACAGTCCAAGGCTGGTTCAACTTACCACACTACTGGGAATCTGTATGCTTTGTACACAAGGGGCCCTGTTAGGAGTGTTTGGAGAGATGGGTAGAGGGTGCAGAATGGGTGTTGCAGGACAATATGAGAATGTTACAGGATAGCAATAATGATAAGGATGGGTCCTATGGAGACCTTCAGGAAAATAGTGGATTTATTCACTATTAGGATTTTTTTATGTTATTTTGTTTGCTGAAATTGTTATTTTGTTTTGGACTGTAACCAGTATGGGTACTAGGTTATATTTTATATTTGGTTTCACAGTATCAATTGATACTTGTATTGTTTCGTCTGCTATGAGTTGATACATGCAATATTTTATACTTGATTTCACAGTATCATTTGATACTTGTATTGTTTCATGTGCTATCAGTTGATACACATCATGTTTTATGTTTTGGTTCACAGGATTGTTTGATACTTGTATTGTTTTGTATGCTATCACTTGATACACATAACGCTTGAGAATATCGCTCATACTGTAGATAAGTGATATGCTGTATTCAAAGACCACTGATTTCCACGATAGAAATAGCAGACTTCGACCACCAGTATTCTAAATATACTTGGTTGAATGGTTACTCCTTTGATATCCGGTTACACCCCCTCGAAGACTCCGTTAGTAAGCAGTGCTTACTTCTTGTTGACCAAGAAGCTATCTGGCTCTATTATACCTCTCTATGACTAGGACCGTGTCCGAACATGTTACGGGTATTGTCCGTTATTCTTTGATGTACACATTGTGTCCTGCCCCTCCTACTGAACCCTTTGTGGGCACTTTGGCCTCTTTGGACAACTTTTTGACTTGGATCCATTGATCCACTTGGTTCCTGTGAGCCCTTAGTTCTTTTGGGACCAGGACCTTGGAGAACTTTGTAACTAAGTTCTCTACCTGGGCTTCCACTTCCAGGATCATATCTACCACTCATGAACTGAGTGGACATTAAGTCATATACCGCCCCTTCCAAAATATGATCTTGTTGTTTTTCTACCCAATCATGAGACTGTGTTGTTTTGGACACAGCATCTCTAGAACTGCCTTGTGGCTTTGTAGGTTAGCTTCCTAAAAGCTTGCCACTTCTCTATAACTGCCAATATCCATAACAACTTACACCTTATGGATAATTAGGTCTATAGCTCTTTTTATTCTATCTGCTCAATGTATGTCTCTTTGTCTTTTGGCCTGAATAGTAGTGAGGCCATGTTTGTTACATATTCTTTTGTTGATGAAGTTCTCTATTGCTCCTGAGTCAATCATCGCATTTATCATAATGCTTTCACTTTTTTCTGTATAATAGTGTTTTAACCAAGATGTGATCTCCTTCATGTTCCAGGCGTTCTGCTAATAACACTGTATAGTAATGTTCCATGATGATATGTTTTGATCAGGTCCTGTCCCTCCGACCATCTAACACTAGGAGCAGTTATCTTTTTCCTGTTCATTGTTGTCTGTGTCATGATTCATCCCTTGTCGCCTGATCACAGCTGGTGTCCATAGTCTTGACCTGGTAGGCCCAGTTTTCCCTGACTGGGTTCTGTTTCGCCCATCCCTGAGCAGCATGTAGTTGCATAGTAGATATTTACCTCTTCCGTATCCTAAGTACAGTCTGCCCTTTATTCTTTTTTCATATTCTTGTTGTAACAGGTTGAGGTTGGCTCTTCTCCTTATTAGATCTAGGTACATCACATTTCCACTTGGGTTGTTATTGTCAGTGCTGGCCTGAACATTCTATCTTTGTTTCCTGGTATTGTTCTGTATTCGCTTGTTGTTGTTCTTCCCACCTAGGCATATCTGATCATGTCTAGCTGCTGCTCTCTGTCTATAGCCTATACCATGAAATCCACCGGGGTCATCAATTTAGTTTCTGCCTAGCCCCATGCATCTTGCAACAGGAGGGTGCATACTTGGAGCCAGAACTGCTAGAGTCTTTTCTTGTAATATTTGCCCTCTATAGTGAGGTATTGAAATTTGTTCCAGAAGTCTATCATGGTTTTTATTCCTTATTACATATTCTGCAGCTTGTTTCATGCTGATAGCTTCGCATCGATGTCTCTAAGCTATTCCCCAAGAACTCCCTTGAAACCCCACAAGTTCCAGGTTTCCTGTTCCCAATTCTTCAATCCTTTGACATTACCGGTTATCTATTGGCCGGACATGCTGTGTAATAGTGATTCAGCGTATACTACCTTAGTAGTATTTTGATCTTTCCTGTAGTCTTTGACCACAAAGTACTACTTGAACTGTACGAGAATCTCTCCTAGCTTCGTCCTTTCCCCATTCAAGATATTGGGCTCCTTGGCCTTTAGCTTGCTCCCTCCACTAGGTCTTCCAATCTGGAGCATTACTGGTAAGGCCATCAGTTGCTCCAGCCTCATTCTCACCAGTTGGACTGACAGTACTACTATCCCGGCTGCTGTTCATGACCTCTTGGCTTCTGTTTCTTTATCCGATAATGAGATTTCTTCTTGTTGTTATTTTTCCAGTATAACCAGACTTGGGGGCCTGTCCATTTCTTATGAACTCACTACTCATTCAGGCTCCTCTTTTAGTCCAGGGAGCTGTTACGCATAAGACAAACTAGCATAGCGTAGTGGGTATGTTATGTGATCATTGGCAAAAGGTCACATGTTCGATCCCAGTGTCCGGTAGAGTATTTAGAGAATGAGTCAATTTCAAACAACACGATGTCGGCACAAAAACCTCATTTACGCTACTACCTAACTTTGTCAAGCAAGGGGTTTGCACTGAATCTTCATGAGAGGACTCTCAGCTATCCTGACGAGGTCGAACTAACTAAATTGGTCAGTTAGTGGTGGTGAGAAACACATGCACAGATCTCTCAGCTGCGCCAATGGATGGATACCAACCAGTGGGAGGTTGGCTACTTCAATAGGAGTACCCAGCTGCCAGACAGGCAGTAAGACCAAATTCCAAGTCCATTGGTGGAGGAATGCAGAGGAAAGTTCTGATGAGAGAAGGATGCCCCAGAGGAGATCATTCGCCCACACCCGGAGGTGTAATAAGTTATAGCCAGGTGAAGGCCCACCATGTGAAAGGTTAACCGTGAGCGTAACAAGGCCTAAACTCCATTGGTGCAATAGGACTGGAGCATGCCTCCTGTGGGTTAACACAGACGGGTAAGGAATCCACCTATATTGATAAGTGTGTTATTGTATCTGATCACTTCATATGTAGAGATAGGACCAGTAACTAGTTTCCACAGTGAAAGGGTTTGAGTAACTATGATTAGAGCGAACACTGTGAGGAGAGGGGTAGGACACCCTCTCCACTGTTCGAGGAAATCATAGTCAAGTGGGGTAAAGGTTTTCAGGGTCTACAAAGTTTACACTGGAGAAAGTAGAATGAATAGATAGCCCGCGAACACCCAGATGTGGAGTATAAATATCGAGATGCCTCCCACGCTTTACAGAGCGGAGAAGCGACAAAGAAGAGATCCTATCAATATCTTCGTTTCACGATACCATTCTTAAATTACTTTCATCTGCACACTTTAAGTGAGCCTGCCTAGTAATCACTTCATCACATATCAGGCCTTAGTTCAGACTTACTAGTCCTTAGATTCAGCTACTGCCTAACACTATATTGATAATTTCTACACTACCGTGCCTTATGACCACATTCCTCAATAAGCCTAGAGGACCTCTTATCTAGCACCCTCCATCATCTATCTCAAATCTACCTCCAACGAAACCTACACGTATACAAGTTCCAATTTGATCTCACTATAAGCAAGCTCTTTAAGGATGAAAACATTTGCTTCCAGGTCATCGATCACCAGATCAAGTGGGCCCTCATGACCCTTACACTCATAGAAAGAAAACAGAAGATGTCGCAACCAAGGATCGAAGAGGGATCGGAGAATTCCAGCTACACAGACATGTTACATTCCAAGAGACAGCAAAGGCTGATCAGTGCATGAGGGTCAGGCCAAGATAGCCCCTTTCCATTACCACCATGGCCACCAGGAGTTGATATTCCACTACTATAGCTAGGTTCTACACCTATACACAGAAATCCGTCAGGGCCACCAGCACCCAGGGGCCCTACCCAAAACACTGCAAAAAGAGTCTGTGAATAAAGGTTGTACTCTGGCATCCCGACTCCCTCAGGTACTACTGACTTAGGTGCCTTTGCAGCTTACATTAGGACACTGATCGGCCAATTGGACCGAAGTATCACCCAAACCCAGAATGACCAGATGGTCGCCTATGGGACCCTGTCGGATGAGGGAAAGGAAACATCAGAAGGTCTGGCTTAAGTACGAGAATGACTTCTGAATGGGGAAAAGCTGGTTAGAGAGGAATTGGCACTCTGAGAAAAATAAGAGCAGGAAACTGGAAGGGAAAGTAGTAGTGGAGTTCACTAGCTTTAAGGAGGTGATCGAAGCTGCACTCACCCGCATAGATAAGCAATCAGAACAACAGGTTGTAGTAAGCGGACAGCTGTACTAGGACCTAGGATGCATCATCCAAGAATTGGTGAATGGAGATCAAGAGCTCTATATAGGGAGGGATAAACTCCGCAAGGAGTTAGATGAGAAATGACGATATTGGGGAACCTGGGAACTGCAGTTCATTGCAGAACTACAGACCCTCGATAAAAAGATGATGACAGGGCTCAGGGACATGCAGCAAAACATGACCCAGATGTTTGCCCAGTCAACAAGGGAAATCACCTCACTGGTACAAACGGCAGTGGGATCGCGTCAAGGGGAATCAACCCATGATGGCGAAACTGGGAGAGGATGGTCGGGTCCATCCCAACAAGACAAAGGGAAGGGGCCAGCAGGAGGAGACACCCAACTGGAGACCATATGGAGTGGCCGGAAAGAGACTGTGGTACCTCCCAATGTAGCCAGAGGAGCAGGGGACCCAGACCCAGGAGATGACAGGTTGGACAATGGTAGGGAAGGACCAAGCCGCCGGCCAGGCACGCTGCACTTGGGAAGACCACAGATGGCTAAGGAAGAGGTGTTGAGAGTACATGGGCACTAGGAGATGATGTGATCATGTGCATCTTGCTGAGTAGAAATGTTAAGTGTGGAGGAGAGATGATTCTTGGTGTGGTGTGCACCATTGGGGATGAGGGTTTGGATGCCTGAGGCTCACAAGGTTGGAGTGAGCAGTCACTTGTTGTTCGGTGTCTTGTAGTTAACTGGGAGCCTTGCTCCTGAGAAGTGCAATGAAGTTCCTTCCTCCTCTACTACAATGGTCCGTATGTTGGCCCACTGATCCCATCTCACAACATGTTATGAGCCTCTTGCATGTTCCACACTGTTACTAAGAAATCGCCCATTCGATAGACCGTTAGCAACTCCAGGAGATTTTTTTTTCAAATCATTTGTTGGCTACCTTCGGATACTACATTTCTACCTCATTCTGAAATCTTGTTTCACAGTACCTCCAATTCTGTTATCCTTTGATCATGTCCAAATTTGTTGATTTGGCTCCCTCTGGCCATCCTTTCCTTGCCCTTCTGGGACAGTTGAACTTTGGACCATGGCGCCAGAGGATGTCCGATCAGTTAAAGGCGTTAGACCTCTAGTAGATTATCTCAGGCTGTGAGATTGCTTGCGACAAAGAGAGCACAGATCCCGCCATTGTTACTGCATATAATAAATACCTCCGCAAATCTTATTGTATTACGGCAAAAATTCAGAGTACTGTGGAACCTCAGATTTGTGCTCCGTATACGGCAGACTGCTATGATGAAGATCCGAAGGCCCTTTGGGACAAATTGTCAGAAGTCTACCGCAAAGCCCACGGACTTGAGCTATATTATTTTCCGCGATCCCTGTTCGATTGCAGTTTAGAAAAGTGCGATTCAGCTGCAAAATAAGTCCATGAGATTGAACGTATCATTGAATGTTTGCGAGAGGCAGAAGAAGTAATAAAGCCTTGCGAAAAGACTTTTTATTTGCTGAATGGAGTGCCTCACTCCTGGCGTGAGTGGAGAGACTTGCAGGCGACCATTATCAAGCCTGATCAACCAGAGGACTTGGTTGCAGCCATTAAGGTAAGAGAGTCATCGATGATTCACGATAAGGTTAGGGCTTCTCCTAGTGATATGATTCTGTGGGCAAAAGGAGAATGAAACAGAAATCGCGGAATCCAGTCTAGCCAGAGCAGTGGTAGCCAATCGGGAAAGTGGGTAATCACCCGCTACTATTGCCAAAAGAAGGGCCATAGACATAGCGAGTGTCGAAAACTTTGGTCTGACACTGCAAAGGGAACTCGTACTGATAAGGTCTCGACAGCCGCCCAGGCAACTACAAAGGAGTCCGATAACTCCCTCTTTACTGCATTCAGTTCACTGCAATACTCCATTGCCCCATATAAATGGCTCCTAGATTCCGGCTGCAGTACCCATTTGACTGGTGAGCCGAAGTCATTTCATTCCTATAAACCGATCGTGGCAGGTGAACACAAGATATGCATTGCGAACAATAATGAGGTTAATGCACTTGGCAGATGAGATGTTATGCTTATGGTTTGGGACAGTGATAAGATGGCTTGTGTACCACTAGTTCTTTCTGGTGTTTTACATGTCCCAGCTTGGGGAACAAGCAGCTTACTTTCAGTCTCCCAACTATGTCAATCAGGGGTCTTGCATGAATTTCACCAAGGTAGTGGTGCATCTTTAAGAAGAAAAGATGGGATGTGGATAGAAGTCTCTGAAGTTGGTGGGCTGTATCCTCTTAGGACCCTGTCAGATTGTACTGATGCCATTCTTGTCCGAGGCATAGTGGGCCCTGTAGTTGTTGCAAAGACTGTAAAAGAGGCTGCTCTATGGCATTTTAGGTTAGCCCACTTAGGGGCAGATGCGGTGAGAAGTTTATCAAAGAAGGGAAGTGCTATTCCTGGACTTGCGTGCATGCTGCATTGCATTTGTGCCAGCTGTATCAATAGAAAGATGACAAGAAAGTAGTTTCCTAATATTTCCCCCACCTGCCGGGCCACTCAACCTCTCGAAATTGTGCATGGAGATATTGTTGGCCCTGTGGATCCGAAGTCCCTTGAGGGATCCTCGTATCTTCTCTTATTTAGTGATGACTTTACAAGGTACAAGGTTGGTTACCTGCAAAAAAGAAAGTCAGAAGCCTTTAGTGGCTTTAAGGAATTTATGGCATTGGTTGAAAAGCAGCAAACGAGAACAATTAAGAAACTGTACAGGGATAGGTGAGGTGAATATAGATCGAATGAATTCTGCTATCTGCTACTACAGGAGGGAATCGAAATCCAGCGTACTACTCCATGTACACCTCAGTCTAATGCTGTGAGGAAAAGGGCAAACTGGGCGGTAATCGGGACCTCACATGCTTTGCTCCATGCAGTCAATGCACTGGAGAGGTGCTGCGCAGAAGCTATGATGACCACAATTCAGGTTGGAAACCATCTTCCAACTCATACAATCATGGATGAGTATAGTCCTTTCAAGCTATGGTTTGGAAAAAGGCCAATCTATGTCTAACAGGGGTACCCCTAGGAAGATGGATCCCCAGGTTGCCACCGTACCGAACAAGGGCAAACTTATCGCTCGAAGTTCACAGAGATGTAAAAGTAAAGTAAGCGGTAAAACTTAATATCGTTAAGCCTGACGCTTCACTCAATTAAGTTCTCGAGAGTATTTATTGTTGGAGTAGAAGAGTTCTCGCATAGACTTTCAGGTAGTTTTATCTTATGCCAGAAACAACCCTATCAGTTTACTCCAACTGTTCGAGCAGACCATTCTCCGCTAAGGGTGGTCCGACAGGTCGCCTTGCACACCCTGGAGGCATGCATGTGTTGACATGCTCTAGTCGGCGTTCAGCTTATGCATTCATCGTTTCTGCAGTGCATTTCCATTTTACCCGCCGGAGCAAAAACCTCTTCGTATCGGTGTCATTCCAGTGGGTAACAGTCAAGACCCTGGGTGAACTAGACTATCTATGACACCCTTCCCATATGCATTAGTTCCTACTTGGCCCCGGAAGCTACCATAAGTACTTTATCTATCTACTATTTACGATTCTCGGGCTGCCGTTGTCTTCTGCAGGATACGGTAGTCTGGGAGTGATCCAATGGGCACTACCTATGACCACTACCTCGGATCCACCTTTCCTGTCATAGGAATCATACTTTTAGTGTTTCTGCACTTCCCTTTCAGAGCCTATGGCATTGGGGACACGTTCGGGCTTGGTGGGTGTAGAACTCTCCCTGTTGCCCTGGCACCATCTGGGACTACCTTCGTGACCCCCGCAGGTAACTCCCCTTAACTCCATCAGTTTTGGTCTGCTTTACTCTGAACAACTTGGAGAAGGTACTCCACCTTCCACCCTACGCCCCCTGATATATCCTGCGAACAGCCTACAGTCGACTGGACGGCAGTAACGTATACAGTGTTGCCAGCAAGTCTCAAAAGATCCTGCTTTGCTCAACTGCATACAACGATGCAACCGTTTGCCCATGACATCTGGGCTTCAAGGCAGGGCCAGAGGGGTATGATAGGAATAATGTCTCCAATTTAGAGCTTCTTCGTAGCTGCATAGCTTGCCCAATAGCATCTCCTGGAACCTCAGATTCAAGTATTATGCATGGCTTCGCGTACCCAACAATCCCGTCATTTTTCCTGAACTCCCCGAGAGACTTCGTATTCAAAGGTAGGTTAACTGAGGACATTGAGCAGGGTAACCCCAGCCCCATGGCAGGGTAACCTGGTCCCGAGGGTGGGGTAACCTTGACCAGCGGATAAGATGACTTTTACCTGTTACCCTGTCTATTCCTTCGCCAGAGATAGACACTTCCGACCTGTCTCCAGTTACCCGACCTAGCTGAGTAACTGCCGCTTTGGAGGTCCCTAAGTACGCTGACAGCACTCCTGGGTGTACCCAGGTACCTCAGTACCTGGTCAGCTAATTCTGTTCATTCTCCCAGACTGAGCTATCGGGTCTCTATAAGTCAAGTACTTACTTGCCTGCCATTTCCTACCAGTTCACCTCCTGGCTACCTGTATGGGTGTAGGTTCCGACTACCATAGCTCATGTATGCAGGGTCGTTACACCATGGTAATTTCTGAGTATGGGGCTGTACCGCCTATGTGCAAGTCCTAAAAGAGAAGAAACGTAAGATGGATAAGGAAGCAAAGAAGTATATCTTTATTGGTTATGCCAAAACGGCAACGTATTATCATCTCTATGATCCAATTATGAAAAAGGTCCTGATTTCTCGAAATGTGCAGTTTGAGGAGTCAACTTCATACTATAGCCCCCCCCAGATAAAGGGTGAAAGTGTTTCTAAATGGTTTTATGCTCCACCAATGCAGCTATTGGAAGAATGGTTAGCTTGGGAGGACAAGTTTGATGAGCCCATGAATAGGTTAGAGGGCTACAAAGAAGAAGCTTTTACGGAAGAAAAGAAGATTGGACATATGAGTGAGGATTCCAACTGCGAAGATGATGAAGCAGTTGTTGAGCCAAGGAAGACACAGAAAATGTCAAGAATGTTACGAGAACTTGAGTCAGATGGTCAAAGTTCTTTTTGGCAAGCGCAAAAAAGAGAGCTATGAGTTACCGAGAGTGGTCGGAGGGTACGATTACTGCAAGGGAAGCAAACTTCTTCCTGAGCAAGTGAAGCTATGTTGCCTACTATCCATGTGGTAGAAGCTGGTCCAAGTAGCTACAAGTCAGCAATGAAGTCAGATGAGGTATCGCAATGGCAAGAGGCAATAGATTCCGAATGCGCCTCAATAGCAAAGAATGAGGTGATGACCTTTGTTTCTGAAATCCCAAAAGGCAAAAAGGCAATACCAACAAAGCTCATCCTTCAAAGAAAGTTGAACCCAGAAGGGGAGACAACTCAGTACAAGGCACGACTTGTTGCGCAATGCTTTGGACAAGTGGAAGGCCTGGACTTTATAAATACGTTTGCACCAGTACCAAGTCTGGCAAGTGTATGGGTTGTTCTCTCAGTTCCGGCAGCAAGAGGTCATGCCATCTGTCAAACAGATATTGTGACTGCATTCCTGGGCAGCAAGTTGGACAAAGAAGTTTATGTTATGCTTTCCAAAGGTGTCTTTAGTACACATCTTGCTCGTTTGAATAGAAGCCTTTATAGGCTTAAGCAATCCCCTCAATGTTGGTATACAACGATTGACCGGGTTCTGGTTTCTGAGCTACAATTTTGTCGTGGAAGATTTGACTGCTCTGTTTACACCCATGTGGAGGGCATGATCTTGGCACTTTATATAGGTGATATGCTGATTGCAGGCATGGAGGAAGCGGTGATGTCAGTTACTAAGAAGTTGAAGGGTCAGTTCAAGTTGGTAGATCTTGGACCTGTGAGCAACATCTTTGGGATGGTTGTGACGAGAGATAAAAAGGAAAAAGTCACACTATTGAGTCAGGAAGGCTATATCACAAGAGTATTGGAACGGTTTGGCCTGGGAGAGTGCAGATCAGTTGGCACTCTGATGGAAAAGGAGAAGCCAGGTGTTCGCCTTGAAGGGGAGAAGTCATGCGATAAGACTCTTTACCTTAAACTTATTGGCAGTTTAGGTTGGATCGCCATGGGAACAAGGCCAGATATTGCGTTTATGATCTCTTTTCTTGGGAGATTTAATGCAGATCCAACTGAGCATCACTGGACATGTGCTAAGCGCATTCTCAGATACCTTGCTGGAATGAAAAGTCTACATCTAAGGCTTGGTCTGAGTCTGGAGGGAGAACGACATGACAAAATGCTGATCTCCAGATTTGTAGATGCTGACTTCGCAGGTGATGGAAGCACACTCAAGGCAACCTCCGGATACGTGTTTTTTCTGGGCTCAGGAGTTATTCAGTGGCACTCAAAGCGACAGTTGATAACTGCCAGTACTACAGCGGATGCGGAATTCATCACAAGTGCTACAGCGATACAAGAAGTTGTTTGGTTTCGGAATCTGGTTACAGAGATTACAAGAACCCACCTCCCAGTCTCGACTTTATGTAACAACAATCAAGCCTCACTTTCTACCTTCAAGAACAGTACATATAAGCTACACAGCAAGTATATTGGTGTTCGTGTACATCAGGTTAGGGAGTTTATTCAGGATAGTGAAGAAGTTGTTATGAAATACTGTCAGACGAATGACATGGTTGCAGATGGGTTGACTAAACCTCTTGTACTTAGCAGACATGTTGAGTTTGTTCGGATGTGTAGGTTGGTTTGAATTGTTATTTCTGTTTGGGTTTCACTATGTTTGTTATGGATGATACCCAAAGGGGGAGTGTTGAGAGTATATGGGCACCAGGAGATGATATGATCATGTGCATCTTCCTGACAAGAAGTGTTGAGTATTGAGGAGAGATGATTCTTGGTGTAGTGTGCACCATTGGGGATGAGGGTTTGGATGCCTGAGGGGCACAAGGTTGGAGTGAGCAGTCACATATTGTTCGGTATCTGGTGGTTAGCTGGGAGCCTTGCTTCTGAGAAGAGCAACGAAGTTCCTTTCTCCTCTACTATGATTGTCCGTATATTGGTCCACTGATCCCAGCTCACAACAAGAGGAGGAATACAAAATAATGTTGCAGCTGGCTAAGGAGTTGGCCCGACAAACTGCTTTGTATCAGAAGAAGCCCACTGACCCTCCATTCGTCTACAAGGCAAAATCCTACCAGAATATAAAGACCTGGCTGTACACATGCCAGGACTACTTTAGCCAAAATCCCAAATTGTGGATGGAGGTCAAGATGAGATCGTATATGCCTGGGAAGAATAAAGGGTGCCGACATAACACCCTTCAGCAACTGTTATAGGAAGAGCATGGAAGGGCTCAAAGGGTATGCCTATAACGTGTTCACACCTGGGGTACTTATCACATTTCGAGTACGATAGTAACAGGTGTCCTGCTTGCTTGGCCAGAGGCGAGAGCTGTGTAGACTAAAGAAGGCTTCAAAAGAGCATAATAGGAGACCAAGAAGTAACCGTTCAACCAAGTATATTAAAGATGCTATCAGTCGAAGTCTGCCATTTCCATCATGGAATCAGCGGTGTTTAAATACAGGTTCTCACTCATTTCTAGTATAAGTGATAATATAAACCATTCAAAGTATCAAGCCATATCTTTAAAACATAATAAGTATCAAACGATACTATCAAATCAAACATAAAACAATCCCAGTATCAAGTGATACCTTTAAAACATAACAAGTATCAAACGATACTACAAAATGAAATATAAAATAATCAAAGTATCAAGCGATACCTTTGAAACATAACAAGTATCAAATGATACTATAAAACAAAACATAAAACATAACCTAGTACCTGTACCGGTTACATTCCTCAAAACAAAACAACCGTTTAACTCAAAACAAACTAATAATCCTGAAAATTAAAATTCTCAAAGAAATCCTCCTCGCCATAACCTTTCTCCTCAAGGAAATCATCACCTAATATGTAATCAAACGATAAACAAGAAGAGTAAACAGCAACTTCAACAAAGAAACCACTCTTATACTAGGGCATGTCATAGTAGTTCCGCACTCTGACCTTGTCCTCACAGGTCACTCGCAGCATCCCACATTCTTCACAGTAAGAACAGTAAATTTTAGAGAAATATTCAGATAATGGGATAGTACCGCGGTTTACTAAGAGTCCTACAAGCTCATAGTGCTGCCCCACACTAAGTTCCACATAGTTTGACATCATTATGGTTTCAGATAGAGAGGTGTTAGGTTCTAGAAGTAGTAGTCAAGTGCTGTGTCCTCCATTGCTTCATTCTCCTCGCTGGTCGATTCGAATTCGCTATCAAAGTGACCAGCCCAGAAGCCTTCCTTTGCTGGTCCTTCATCGCTCTCTTCTCCTAACTGGTGGATATTGGGCATCTCTGGTGACCAGTATCTTGTGGCTGACCTGGCAATTCCTATCAAGATCTGTTGAATATTTGGTGGTGTTTCTTCCTTGTTGTGTTCCCACCATTCCTTCACTAGCTCCATGCTGTATTCGAGGCCTTTCAGGGGTTCCTAGCTGTCTTCACTTCGTGGATATCCTTTTCACTTTACTAGGAACTTGTTATCATTCTATTGTTTTCTGTGGTTCAAGATTTCCTCAACTTCCCACCCTTGGTTCTCTTTTATTAGGATCAGAGTAGGGCTAGTATGGGCTGGTCGCAGGAATCTTTGGTCGTCGTTTGGGTCATAGGGTTTCACTGAGGTAGAGTGCATGACACCAGTATCCTTCCAATAGGTTCGTCCATCCGTCTTGACTGTGTAGTTCTTGGTAAACTCGATAAATTCTAGTACTTTGAACAGTTCTCGCCAGTGAGGTTGTAGCTTCTTGCTCCTCATAGATGTCGATGCAAACAGTGCTCCATGTACCAGGACCAATTCTCCAACCGCTATAGGCCTGTGAGGTCTTCTGTGTCATGCTGCTGTAGTTGCGCTTTGGTATCTGGCTTGCTTTACTGCTTGGAAGGCTAAGTTCTGATCGGCCTGGTGCTGGTTGAGGTAGTTGTCCGAGGCGGGGACTGCTAAGTTCTTGAAGAGGTTTACCGGAACTAGGGGGTGGTTGTGTCTACACATTGCCTTGTATGGTGACAAGTAGGGAGTTTCGGAGAAGCCGGCATCCAAATATGCTACGAGAGTAGTAAGGAGGAGTTCCTAGCTTGTTCGAGGTCAGTTGACCATGTTCCTCAAGCTGGTTTTGAGGTTGCGGATCTTTCGCTCAACTTGTCTATTAGTCTCACGGTGACCACGCGCCACTTTGATGTGTTCGATTCTCTGGGATTTACATATCTGCTTCTACCAGTTAGATTCAAAATGAGGGTCAGCATCACTAATTATTGATAGGGGGTGGCCGTGAGGGGTAAAGATATCTCGTTCCAGGAGTTTCATCATTCCTTCGGCCGTGACTGTAGTGTTTGTAGGTATAAGCCACACATAGTTGCTTAATCGATCCACTGGTACCAGGACAAGGTCAAATCCATTTGACTTGTTGAATGGTCCTGCGAAATCAAGGACGATTAATTCGAACACCACAGAAGCTGGGTCAAGTGTTTGAGTCCTTCCTTCTGGTCTGTGGGTTGGTTCCTTATTCATTTGGCAGGTCTCACATCGCTTGACATAATCGCGAAAGTCCTTCCTCATCCCAGGCTAGTAGATGTATTCAGTTGCATATCGGAGGTTTCGTCCTACACTGTGGTTGTGCTTTGCCCTGTATCTCATGCATGACATATTCTCATAGGGTCTTCCCATTGAACACCTGTCCTTTGGGAATAAACAGGCAGTGTTCCCTATAGCAGGTCCTCATGTATAGTATTTCATCCACTATGTAGACTCCTTTCAGGTCTCCTTGTCCAGCGCACATCATAACATGGGAGTAGATTGGTTTATGTCGGTATTCAGATGCCATCTGTGGTCAGAAAATGCTCTGCATTTCACGAGATGTATTCATAACATCCTGTTCATCTTCAATCTATTGCACTCTGGTCGTAGTCTGTCCTGTATTTTCTTCTTCTTCAAGGACATCATAGAGGGTATGACAGTATGCATCCATTGAGGGGGTACAACTGAGACGACCGGTTTGTTGTTGTAGATGCTAAGTAGTTCTCCATATGGGGGGTCGGCTACAGGTAGTCCCAGTGGGCTCGATGGAGGCGTCGCTCTGTGGGTTTCTCTTGCTGGGATAGCAAGGTGTCGTTGTGGCTGAGGACTTTGGAGAGTCACGGGAGCTTGTGTCAGTTCATCAGATAGTGCTGCCACTGCCTGGGACATGGGTTCATTCCATTCTGAGCCATATTCAGTAATACCCATGGAGGAGAGTTTGTCTTTCCATACCTCAGGTTGGGGGCAAGTGTGCGGTTCCCAGTACTGCATGGAACAAGCTGGGGAGGGAGGAGAGGTTTTGTGAGCCATCAAGGTTAGTGCTATTGAAGGATGTTTGTAGGAGCTTGAGTCAGAGATATCATCATCCTCCGGAGTGTAATCGAGGACGAGTGATGGAGTCTGGTCATCAGAGTCTTCAAAAATACAGGAGAGTGCATCTGCTAAATAGTTCATTCGTCCTGGGCTGTACACCACCTTTGCATCATATTTGCTTAGTTCACTTATTCAGCGAGTCCTTCTTCAGCCTGGGATCCTGTCAGTCTTCAGGTTTACCAGGGGTTGGTGGTCTGTAATAATAGTAAATCTGGAACCTATAAGTATGTGGTTAAAAGCTGGGAGCGCATCGATCACCACTAGTGCCTCCTTGTCGATAGTACCATAGTTGTTCTGTGAGTTTGTAAACTTCCGACTATGGGATACTGCCAGGCGGGCTGTTTCATGTGTTGACCCCTGGCCAACCCATGCTCCAACCCTATTATCTAAGGCGTCAGTTATTAGCCATATGAGGTCTTCTGAGTTATAATTTATTTGTCTAATCACCTGCACCTGTTTGATCAGTTCTCTGAGGTTGAATAATGCTTTATGGTATGTGTCGGTACAGACAAACTCTGCTTTGCCTGTCAGATCCGTAAGCGGTACCATGACAGTAGCATGGTGTGGTAGGAATTGCCCGATATAGTTTATCAGACCCATGAATCGTTGCAGCTCCTTCTGGTTTCTTGGTGTGACCCATTCCCCAATCAAAGCTAGTTTCCCAGGGGAGGCGTGAATCCCATCGTCGTCTATGACATGTCCTAGTACTTCCCATGATTTCGCAAATAGAATTGACTTCTTTCTGCTGGCATAAAACCTTGCCTGCTACAATTGTTCACACACCCTTCTGATATGCTGTATGTGCTCTGTTTCTGTGTCCAAATAAATCAGGATATCATCAATATATAACAAAACAAAGTGGTTTAGGAAGTCACTGTACAGATCCTCCATTATGTGCATGAAGGTAGAGGGTGCACTCCTGTCGCCTTACAACATGATCTTGCTTGCAAATCCAACAAAAGGGGCTTTGAAGGTATTGAATTTCTCATCTCCTGGGTCAACTCAGGTCGGGAAGTAGGCATCACTAAGATCTATCTTGCTTTGGAATCTTGCCCTTCCTACAGTGTTGAGGATCTGTATCTGATTTGGGATAGACGAGCTATCCATGACTATGTTGTTATTTCGTAGTTTCAAATCTACTTGTGATCTGATCCTTCCATCAGATTTCGGCTGAAGAAACATGGGCACTGCCCCTGGGGATTCGTTCCAGTAGATAACTCCAACCCTTAATTTCTCATTGATCTATTCACAGAGCTTTCCTTTGTATGCTTCATGTATAGTGTATATCAGTTGGTTTCAGAGATCTGTTGTACTCTTTAGGCAAATATAGTGGTATACCTTTCTAAGGGGTGGTAAAGGCTCCAGAATTCTCTCTAGGAATACATCTACAAACTCAGTTAGGGTTTCCTCCTGTTCAGCTTCGCAAAATACCACTCTGAACTCCACACTTATTGGTTTGAATAGTACTCGGACCTTTTTCTCAGGGAGTTCAATCGCTGCTTCACCACCCCCAAAAAAAGCTCTGTGCTAGGTCAAGAAAGGCATCCCTGGTAGTGCATCATATTTCAACAAATTTCCAACTATCATCCTTTGATTTGATAGCTTAGCTGAACCGAGTTGGATGGTTACTTTACAAGTCTTATAACTTGTTGATCAGGACCCCTTCATGGCCATGTTTATAGTGACCAGTATTTTCATCAGCTGAGTCGAGATGCCCTGGGCTGTGATGAAGATGTTGCTAATGATGTCTGTGCCCACTGCACCCATATCAAACAATACCCTGACGCGTGTGCCATTAATCAAGATAGTTCCTTCTTGTGCTTGGTGGGGGTGTAGCGTAGGAGCTGGGAGGGTTTCATACCACTCAATCTCAGTCTCCGCATCTGCTGAGTTGAGCTCCACCTCTCCGAACTCCTGTGTCTCAACCTGGTTTGCTGAGGTTTCTGTCTTAATCTGTTGTTTGGTGGGGCAGTCCTGTGCCATGTATCCTTTCTTCCCACATTCAAAGCATTCTCCATTCTCCTTTCGTTTCTTTTTGGTGTTTCTGGGCATCTTCTTCTGGATCAGTTTCATCTTCCTCGCCTGTTGGTAATACTTCTCTTGTGGTCTTCCCTCTTGCTTTACTGTACTTTGCTTTCCATGAGTACCAGTTTCATTCAGGATCACATCCTGTTATTCTGCATTTGTGATAATGTCATCTATATCATTGTCTTCCCATACTATTGGTTCTACCACTTCTCTAAGTCGAGTATCCATGGTGTCATAGAACCTTCGCTTCTGTGCATAGTTGTTAACTGTGAGTTCAGGTATTCATCCTCAGTACATTAAGAGCTCTGTGGCTATCTTTGTGATCCTTTCTGTTCTGCCATTCCATACTTGCTGAATGCTGTTAAATGCTTTGTACAGTTCCTCTCGGTTGCGGCTCAACTGGAATTGTTTCTGCAGATATTCCAGTATAGTCTATCCACAGATGTAGTCTCCATCATCATACTTGTCCATCCATTAGTGGTATGCTTCCAAGGTAACTGCTCCTCAGAAAGCTCCGCCATAGTGTTCCATTTCCTTCTCCGATATCTTGATTTCTTGTGTAACCAGGTACTAGCATATCGAGGTTCCCCATCGTTTGATTGCTTAACTTTTGAGGTCTTCCCCCTTTCCGCTAAACTTCTTGGGTAGTGGTAACTTTATCTTAGGTTTCTTTCCTGGGTGGTCATCAGTGCTACCAGTTGGGGGTACTGGTAGAGGTAGTACACCTTCTGAGCTAGACATATCGGATTCACTTTTCTCACTTTCACTATCCTGTATTCCAGAGGGGTTCTTTGGTGATAGTGAGGGGTCTTCCGATGTCTCGACTTGTTCTTCCTTAGGTTGTTCTAAGGTTCTTCAAAACTGGTCTTTCGCAAGCTGCCTGGCAGCTTTGTCAGTGCTGGACTCTACTATGTCCTTTGGCTCCCTGGGTTGTCTGGGGCATTCTAGCCCTTCCTGTCAGACTTGCTTACCACTCCTCATCCTAAGAGGTTCAATGGTGTGTGTTGGCAAAGCTGACCACTGTTGGTTCTGCCACTTCCAGCTGCTAGGGTTTCTTGGTGGACACCTATAGATTGATCAGGCCTTGTCCTGGTACAATGTTTGTAACCAATTGCTGTGGTTAAAAAAATGTAATGTGTTCACACCTGGGGTGCTTATCACGCTTCGAATATGATAGTAACAGGTGGCCTACTTGCTGGGTAAGAGGCGAGAGCTGTGTAGACCAAAAAAGGCTTCAAAAGGGCATAATAGCAGATCAAGAAGTAGCCATTCAACCAAGTATATTAAAGATACTGTCTGTCGAAGTCTGCTGTTTCTATCATGAAATCAGCAGTGTTTAAATACAAGTTCTCACTCATCTCCAGTGTGAGGGATAACATAAACCATTCAAGGTATTAAGTGATACCTTTGAAATATAACAAGTATCAAACAATACTGTAAAACAAAACATAAAACATTCAAAGTATCAAGCGATACCTTTGAAACATAAAAAGTATCAAACGATACTATCAAATCAAAGATAAAACAATCAAAGTATCAAGCGATACGTTTGAAACATAACAAGTATCAAATAATACTATAAAATTAAGCATAACACAATCAAAGTACCAAGCGATACCTTTGAAACATAACAAGTCTCAAAAGATACAAGAAAACAAAACATGAAACATAACCTCATACCTGTACTAGTTACAATACTGCTCGTCCTGAATCGCTAATGTGGGAACAGTTCAGGCAGGAAATAATCATGCGATTCTTACCATTCGATAAGGACTGGAAAACTTTATGCCAGATGGGAAAAATCAATTACGAGAAGGACGTCAACAAGTACTTTCTCCAGATGGAAAACTTGAATATCAAGGCCAAGCTTCAATGAACGGCATAGAGGAAAATGGTCGAGAAATAACTACCTGAGAAAATATTGAGATACTTGTCACATAAGCGATAAGAACCAAGGCCGAGTGGCTGAAGTACCTTCAAGTGGTCGGCAACCAGGAGAAAGCCTAGTGTGACAGCGAAAGGCATTGGCAAGACAATCTGTCCAGCTCGTCGGGTTCTTCCAGGCTGTTGAAACGATGATGGAAGGACTGCAAAAAGGAGCGGAAGCAAGTAAAGAAAGAAGGGTGACCTAGCAAGTTCCAGAGGAAGACAGCACCAGGAACTTTCAAGTTAGCACAGTTCACCCAGACAAACAGAGCGACCAAAATCCAAGGAGTTGAGCATATTGACTGGAAGAAAGCTCATGAGAGAATACGCTATAGCAGGATCGACGAATCCTGGGAAAATAAAAGCTGCACCTGGTGCAGACTCAGTAACTGCAAGTGGGGAGCTTTTAGGAAGGGAGCCATTGTCGCAATGATAGGATAGCAGAAAGCAGTGAAGTTTAGGCCCCAAAACATGGAGGTTCGGAAAACAGCCCCCAGGCCAGTGGTGAACTAAGCCCATGTGCCACCAGCACCTAGACTTTGGAAGTTGTTGGATCAAGAAGCAGGATAGATCTGTCAACTGGGAGCCCTTTATAGAAACTACGGCCTACCTTCCGAGCTAGGGCAATGGCTTATTCAAGACCGTCGGAGAGCCACACTGCCTGGGTTCTGAGTGTGGGAAGGAACAGAAGAGTGAAAGGTATAAAAGGCATGTATAATGGAGAAAGTTAACCCATCTCAGGGGGATGCAATCAAGAATGACCTCTGCCCTGGATGCAGGACAGCAAACTTTATATCTGCCCCTGGGTATAGAAGGTTTAAACTAGGTACACATAAATAGAGGACTGTTGCCAAAAGCAACTAAGGGTACCTCAACTCTTTCCTGCCAAAGGTCATGAATGGGAAATGAGTCGGGATAGCACAGGACTATTGGAAGGCGCTCCTCCAGTCACAGGATAGCACCACTGACGACGGCCAGTGGGTAGGCTGCAGGTTGCTAAGCGAGACAAAGGACAGCGTGCTCACCTTAAATCGTACGCAACAGCAGGAATCAAACACCTAAGGCCAGGTTAGAGAGGTCACTCCCTGATCTATTCAAGAGTGGAATAGGCCGGTATGAATAAATATTGTCATTGAGGGGAAAGAAGACAAGAAAGAAGACAAGAAAGAGGACAAGAAAGGAGACACATACACAAGGGACCGAGTTTGTTTGAGGAGGCTTGAATAGCCGAAATTGTGAGGGTACAATAACAAACACCCAAAATTATTGAGTGCCCAAAACAAAATGTCTGTTAAACGAAGACAGAGTAAGCCTACAAGGGAACCAAAGTGACAGAAAACTTAAGTACCAACAGCTTCATATTGCAAGTGCCCACAAGGCATGGCCCACCTGAGAATACAAGGAGAACGAGTACCAATTCGAATGTTATTACACTCAGGCTTGCAGCTCTTTGTTATACGAGAAGCCCTAGTCCAGAAACTAGACCTAGCGACAATAAAGACAGACAACCCAGTTAGTATAACAGGGTTCAATGCAGCACAATGCCACAATGCGGGAAGGTGCTATACGACCTCCATCATGCTTGAGATTAGGGCTAATCACATTGTTCGGAAATTACATGTGAAGTCATGAGCCAGGGGATCCATGACTTAATTATTCCATTTGGTTGGTGGCACCGCCAACACCCTATATCATTTGTAGAAGACGCTAGCAGATGGACATTCCCGGTGGAGCACTGCAAGCAACACCTGGAAGCAGAGGATAAGGGACTCTGCATTGAGTGGGGCGAGACAGTGGCCTCGGACCCCGCGGCGAAATACGCAGGCCGATTTGCAGACCCCAAAGATCCCGAGGCAGTGGTTATGGAAACCCTGCCAAAACCCTACCAGGGGTAGACCGATCTCTTCCTGCCCCGAGCACCAGAATGGCTCTGAAATCATAATACCTTTGATCATGAGATGAAGGTCGTAGAAGGAGAAAAGCCCCCGTTGGGGCCAATATACCTATTGTCCGAAAAGGAACGACCGGCACTACGAGAGTACCTTGTCTAGATGCTACAGGAGGGGAAAATAATAACAAGCCAGTCCCCCACAGGGGCACTAATATGGTTTGTACCAAAACCTGATAGGCAGCTAAGAGTGTGTACAGACTACCATGGGCTTAGCAAGGTTATAGTTGCCAACAAATACCCTCTGCCACTCATGAGTGAACTCAGGGATCGAGTAGTCGGGTCACAAACATTTACCAAGTTGGACCTGAAGGATGATTACCACTTGATACACATAAAAAAGGGGGATGAGTGGAAAACTGATTTCTGCACTCGATACGGTTATTATGAGTACCAGGTGATACCATTCTGGCTAGTAAACACGCCCGCTATCTTTCAAGATATGATGCATGTGGTTCTAAAAAGGTTCCTAGACTTGGGAGTGGTGGTATATATAGAGGACATCCTGATCTATTCTAAGACTGAGGAGGACCACATGAAACTAGTCAAGAAGATGTTGGCCGAGTTGCGAAAATCCTGGTTAGCAGTATCTATCACTAAGTCAGTATTTCATACTAAGACAGTGGAAATACTGAGATACATAGTGAAGACTGATGGGATCACTATGAGTAATTGAAAGGTCAAAGCTATAAGGGAATGGAAGAGGCCTGAGTCCGTAAAGGACATGCAAATATTTAGGGGATTTGCAAATTTCTACCTCAGATTCATTAAAAATTTCTCCAGAACTTGCAAACCTATAACAGAGTTATTGAAAGGCGATCCTAGGAGATTCGCCTAGAAATCCGAACTGGAGGAAGCTTTCAAGTTTCTGAAAGAACAGTTCGTGATGGCCCCTTTTCTGGCACATTTCCACCCAGACCGACATACGGTGGTAGAGATGGATGCAAGCGATTTTGTGCTAGGATGTATACTGTCACAAGACATCGAAAAAAGGCTACACCCAATAGCATTTCACTTCCGAAAGCTCAACCCGGCAGAGCGCAACTACAATATTCACGATAAAGAGTTGCTTGACATAGTTGAAGCCTTCAAGGAATGATGTCACTACCTTGTAGGAACCAAGGAACCCATCATGGTATTCACCGATCATCAGAATCTACAATACTTCCTCACAACTAAGGCCTGGAGTACCAGGCGAATAAGATGGGTGCAGAAGTTGGCAGGTTTTAACATTAAAATTGTATACCGACCTGAGTTAAGTGGTGGAAAACTGGACGTACTAAGCAGATGGCCAGAATACTATACCGTGGGAGAAGCTACACAAAGCGAGAAGATCTCAATGTTAACCCCTACATATTTTAATGAGGTGATAGTTATAGTGGTAGGAAGAGAAGAGGAACCGGGTCCAGGACAGAACACGCCCAAGTCAGAATATACCCGATCTATGAGATTACACCCAGAAGCTCAGATTTGAACAAGGGGCTTGTGTGAAGTGGCCAGACTTGACATCTAAGCACTAGAAGAGGCAATAGTACCTGCTTGCGAACAAGCGACAGTAGCTACTAGAATAGCCTTAGCATTACAGGTGGGAAGCTGTAGCCTAGTAGCTCCTAGAAGCAGCCTTGCCATATGCTATGAGTTCATGGTCGGGGCAGGAGTCATTGACAGCGACTAGCGGGAAGAAGTAAAGGTGCTGCTGTTCAACTTGAAGGACCAGGACTACCATGTGAGGAAGAGAGAACGAGTTGCACAACTCGTAGTGAAAAGGATTCATGATAAGAAGCTCCGCGAAGAAATGGAGCTAGATGGTACCGAGAGGGGTCAGGGGGGATTCGGGAGCATGGGAACCAATGTGGTCAAAACCCTAACCGAAGCCAGTTGGCTGGGAGAGGATAGTGGGCAAAACCAATGCTTTGATAAATACGATCAGGAAAGACACAAGGCTCTGACAAGTGAAGAAACCGTGTTGACCAACCAAGTGGTTATTAAAGTGACGGCATAGAAATGTGATGCCCAATTCCTAAGATAGATGGAGGAAAAGGGAGGGATAGACCAGGACTGGAAGACGAGGAGAGGGGAGTTGGAGAAGCACGGAGATGAGGGAAAGGAGATGCCAACGCATTGGACTTGGGCGGAAGGCCTTCTCTACTATAAGGGACGGCTAGTCATTCCCAAGAATAAGTCCCTACAGACTCCGATTGCTCAGAGCAGCTACGACTCCAAGGTCACGGGACGTTTGGGCTAGGAAAAAGCAGTAGAAATCATAACAAGAGACTTCTACTAGAAAGGGCTCATGGAATGGGTAAATGACTATGGAAGATCCTGTGTCGAGTGTCAATATAGCAAAGTGCCATGGCATGCAAAGTACGGATTTCTACAGCTATTGGAAATACCCTACGAAGCATGGACCTCTATCTCGATGAACTTCATAACATAGCTACCGAAGTCAGAAGATAACACTCAGATTCTAGTGGTACTAGACCACTTCACCAAAATGGCCTATTTCATAGGGCTCAAGGAAAATGCAACGGCAATGGACATGGCCCAGACCTTTCTCCGGCAAGTATGGAAACTTCGTAGGCTACTGACAGAAATCATCTCAGACATGGAGGTGAAGATTGTGGGAGATTTTATGTGAATTGCTGTGCAACCTGCTGGGCATTAAGCAAAAAATGTCAATGGCGTATCATCCGCGAACAGACAGGCGGACAGAGAGAACCAACCAAGTGCTGGAAGGCTATCTCCGAAGCTTCGTTAACTATGATTAGGATGACTGGGACCAACTGCTTCCACTACCAGAACATGCCTAATATAACTCTGTTACAAGTGCGCATGGACTAACCCTGTTCAATGCAGACCGATGGATACCACCCACAGATTGAATGGATGAAAGAGTGAGAAGCTCGAAACCCAGGAGCTACCACATATGCTTACTGGATGAAGGAAATACATGGACAGGCGATGGCTACCTTAAAGGCAACTGGAGAAGCAATAGGGCGGTACCACGACAAGAAAGCTAGGCCACAGCTAAACTTTCAGACCGGCAACTTGGTCATGCTAAATGCCAAGAATATTCGTACAAAAGGACCCTCCAATATGCTTAGCCCAAAGTTGTATGAGCAGTTTAAAATCCTAGAGCTATGCAGCAACTAAGTATTTACGCTGAAAATATTGGAGCACTGAAAGATCCATACTGTCTTCCATGTATCATTGTTGGAGCCTTATCGAACATCAGTTCGGCTGGCTCCAGAGCAGCCTCCCATGGCACCAGAGGAGATGGATAACAACTTGAAAGAGGAGGTTGAAAAGATAGTGAAGAGCGAGGTTATTTCCTACACTTCCAGGGGTCACAGGAGCACTAGGAGGATCTGTAAACTTAGGTGTTTTGCGAAGTACTGGGGGTGTTCAGAGGTTGAAAATACCTGGAAACCACTAGAACACCTGGAGCATACAGCGGAATTAGTAGAAGGGTTTCACGGAGTAAACCCAGAAATATCTCAGATATAGAGCAAGAATGATAAGGAAAGGTTTTCCTGGGGGGTAGCCAAGTAAACATGCAAAGCTTTTTCACCCGATGATGCGGAGTCCTTAAAGGAATTTGATTTGTACACTATTGGGGAAATAGATTATAGAGATTCGAGCTGAACTCTTAGAGAGGGGACCTCATGTTACACATAAGACCAACTGGCATAGCGTAATGGGCATGTTATGTGATCATTGGTAAAAGGTCATGTGTTCAATTGCAGGGTCGGTCAGCGTATTTGGAGAATGAGTTAATTTCTATCAATATGACATCAGCACAAAACCCTCATTTATACCACCACCGTAGATCCCCAACCGTGGGGTTTTCACTGAATCTTCAAGAGAGGACTCTCGGCTATCCTGATGAAGTTGAAGGAACTAAATCAGTCAGTTGGTTGTGGAGATAAACGCATGCAAGAATCTCTCAGCTGCTCTAATGAATCGATGCCAACTGGGGGGAGGTTGGCTACTTCGATAGGAGTCCCCGGCTGCCAGGCAGGTAGTAAGACCGAATTCCAAGTCTGTTGGTGTGGGAATGCAGAGGAAAATCCTAATCAGGGAACGATGCCCCCGAGGAGATCATTTGCCTACACCAAGACGTATGATAAGGTAGACCCAGTTGAAGGCCTACCACATGAAGGGTTAACCATGAGTGTAACAAGGCCTAAACACCATTGGTGCGATAGGACGAGAGCATGCCTCCTACGGGTTAACTCAGACAGGTAAGGAATCTACCTGCATTGATAGGTCTGTCATCGGAGCTGGTCACTTTGTATGCAGAGATAGGACTAGTAACCACTTGCCACAGCGAAAGGGTTCAGGTAACTATGATTAGAGCGAACACTGCGAGGAGATAGGTGGGACACCCTCCCCACCGTTCGAGAAAACCATTGCCAAGCATGGTACAGGTTTTCAGGGTCTACGAAGTTTGCACAAGAGAAAGTATGAGGAATAGATAGCCCGCGAATACCCAGACGCAGAATGTAAATATTGAGGTACCTCCCATGCTTTACAGAGCTGAGAAGTGACAGAGAAGAGATCTTTTCAAGATATTGATTTTATGATACCATTCTTAAATTACTTTCATCTTGACACTTTATGTAATGTGTTCAGGCCAGGCCCTAGTCACGTGGCGGTATGATGGGAGCAGATGGCTTCTTGATCGACAAGAAGCGAGCGCTGCTGGCTAAAGGAGGCTTCGAAGGGGTGTAATAGGAGATCAAAGAAGTAACTGTTCAACCAAGTATATTAAGAATACTGTCTCTCGAAGTCTGCTGTTTCCATCGCGGAAATCAGCGGTCTTTGAATACAGCCTATCGCTTATCTCCAGTATGACTGGTATTGTAAAACAAGGTATGTATCAACCGATAGCACACAAAACAATACAAGTATCAAGCGATACTATGAAACCAAACATAAAACAATATGTGTATCAACCCATAGCACACGAAACAATACAAGTATCAAACGATACTGTGAAACCAAACATAAAACAATATGTGTATCAACCGATAGCATACGAAACAATACAAGTATCAAACAGTACTGTGAAACCAAACATAAAACAATATCTGTATCAACCGATAGCACACGAAACAATACAAGTATCCATACCGGTTACACTCCTAAAATAAAATAACAATTTCACCAAATAAAAGAACGTAATGAAATCCTAATAGCTGGTAAATCTGCTATTCTCCTAAAAGCCCGCTTAGGATCCATCCTCATCATCATCGCTATCCTGCAACAATCTCATGTCGTCCTGCAACATCCATTCCGCACCCTCCAACCACCTTTCCAGACACTCCCCACATGGCGCTCCACACACAAAACAACCTGACTACCAGTAGTGTGGCAGGTCCACAAGGTTCCGTACTATCCGGTCCTCCCATTCCTCCCTCTCGACATCAATTCGTCTGCAATCCTTGTGGTGATCGATGTAGAATATTTTCCAGTGTGCGCTTAGTGGGATGATTTCTCAGTATAGTAGGTATCCTACAATGAGGTCTCGTCCCTTTATGCTGACTTCTTCGTAGTTTGACATTTGTGTTTCTTTCACGTAAGGATAAGGTTCGTAAGGGGTTAAAGGTTTTGTCAGAGGTTAAAGGTTTGGAGGTCTGGTAGTGTGGTCTGTTTTCTTCAGCAGTATAGAGGGATGGTGGGTGGTATTTATGTTTCGGTGGTGACCTCACTTAGGTATTGGCCTTGCTTAGGTGTCGGCCTCGCTTAGGTTTTCAGGGGAAGGAGGGTGCTGCTTAATTTCGGTTTCTTCCGTCTCCATGCAACCATCACAGTTTTCTGTGCTCAAGTAGTACCCGCTACCGAAGCGGAAAACATCTGGCACTGTTGCTCCCCATATTCGTCCCGTTGCTTCTGTTGTTATTTCTAAGCATTGGTTGCAGATGTGTATGAATAGTCGGTGTGTAAGGTATCGTCTAGGGATAATATCACGGATCACCAACAGTCCAATAAGCTGATGGCGCAGTCTCCAAGGTACTTGCTCATAGTTTGACATCATAAGGCTGTTGGATGGGGTGTTTTTCCTTTCGCTATTGCCGGTACTCAGCGTTGGCCGGCCAGGCTAGGTATGCTGCTTCATCTTCCATTACCCGATTTTCATCTTCGCTGCTTTCAAAATCGCTCTCAAAGTGGACTGACCAGAATCCGTCCTGTATCCCTTGGTCCATGTCTGGGCGCAGGTGTTGGATTTCCGGCAGTGTTGGGCTCCACGTCACCGTCACATGGTTCATCGTAGGGAGTAACTCGTCCTCCAGTTTGTTGTCCTCCCACCATTGATTAACCAATTCCATCACATTTTCCAATCCTTTAAGGGGTTCCCAGTTATTCTCTGTTTCCGGGTACCCTACCCATTTCACAAGGAATTGGTCACGGTCATACCGTCTTCTATGGTCTCGTATGGTTTCCACTTCGGATTCTGGTTTCTCATTAACCACAATCGGGGGTGGTTTCGCGTGGCTCCTTTCAGGGAAGGAGATATTATCGTTAGGGAGGTATCTTTTCACGGTGGATGCATGGAATGTCGCTTCTTAGTTTCTGTACATTCTGCCATCCATTGCTAGCATGTAATTCTGTGTATGCTTAATGTATTCGATTATCTTGAATGGTCCACGCCAGCGCGTTTGCAATTTCTTGCTATGTCCTGACTCCATTGCGAATGAACTTCCGTATACCAGTAACAGATTACCCTTTGCTATCAGTGTATGGTGTCTGCGTCGTTTTCCTGCCATTCTCGTGCTTCTAAATCGTGCCAATTTAATCGCATTGAATGCCGTATTTCGGATTGCTTGGTGCCTGTTTAACAGTTCATCGGCAGCTGGTACTGCGGAGTTCTTGAAGTTCGCTAGGGGAAGTAGAGGGTAATTCTTTCCAAAAATAGCCTTAGATGGTGACATACAGAGAATTTCCGACCATCCTGCATTCAGGTATGCTGCTGTCTCTGGTATGGCATCAAACCAATTGTTTTGTCTTGCATTGACTAGGTTTCAGAGAGCCATATTCAATTCTCGAATTTTCCTTTCGACTTGTCCATTTGTTTCATGATGGCCTGGTGCCGCCTGGATATGTTCAATGCCTAACGATCGACACTGTTGTCTCTACACATATGACTCAAACCGTGGGTCCGCATCGCTTACTAGAGATGTTGGGTAGCCATGGAGTATAAATATTTTGTTGCGTAGAAGTTCCCAGGTTGATATTGCTGTTACTTGCTTGGTTGTAGGTATGAGCCACGTGAATCCCGAAAACCTATCGATCACAACCAGGATTGTGTCATATCCCCATGAATTGTGGAAGGGTCCTGCAAAGTCAATGGCTATTGATTCGAAGATTTCCAACAGCAGGGTAATTGTCTGAGCCTTTCCTTCTGGCAATTTTGTAGGCTCCTTATTTATCTGGCATGTGTGGCACTGGGTTACATACGCTCTAAAGTCCTTCCGCATTTCAGGCCAAAATAGGTACTCTGTAGTGTACTGTAAGTTTCGTTCAACACTGTGGTGGCCTTTATTGTGGATTTCGCTAATGACGTATTCTCTTAATGTCATATTTCCATATGCGGGGCCTTTTGGGATATACAGGCAGTCTTCCCTGTATCTGGTTTTTGCGTATAGCATTCCGTTTGCAACCTTGTAGGAGGACAAGTCTCCTGTGGAGTCCATGCTTGCATTGACCTTTTTCAAAATTGCTCTTTTTCGGTATGCTGCTATCATGTGTGCTCGGAATATTCCGATCATTTCATGGACTGTTTGTCAGGTTTCACATTCGTCTTCTATCGTACTTCCTCTGGTTGCCTCAGGTAGGTCTTCCTCCTCGTTGTCTTCCAAGACATCGTATAGCCCATGCCGATATGCAGTCATCGTCGGGCGCATTACTAAGACTATTGTCTCATTGGTAAGGTGTTCTAGTCATTCCACTCGTCTAATCGGTGGTGGGCTATCAGGTCCTGACATTCAGAAACCCGATATTGTTTCAGTCGTAAGGTTCTCTGTTGGTTCTGGCTCCAGCATTTGGAATGCGGGGGCTTCCGGGTTTAGCAGTGCCGGAATTGTATAATATCTGGGCATCGGCTGGGTAAGAGTGGACGGCCCTTCTCCCGCACTTGTTGGTCTTCCGCCGATCGTTTGTTTCCATTCCCAGTCCTTGATTTCGGGGGACTCCGGAGGGCTCAGGTTGATGTCTGTACTTGGAGGGCTTGGTCCTTCACTAAGCGAGTGAGCGGTCGAGTTTCTCCGTTGTCTAGAATGGTTGTTCGTGAATTTGATCTTGGTTTGGTTATACGGGCAATGATCCACGTAATAGTCTGAGTAGTGTAACGCACTATGTTGGAGTTCTTCCGGTGGCATACTTCGCAGGGTACGCTGGTCACCCCAATCGTTTCCTGCAGTGATCGAGCAGGGGCTTTCAGGTGGTACAGGGGCCTCGTTGGGGTACTCAGTATAGAAGAAAGGAAGGCAAGTAGGGGAGAACTCATGCGTGGGCTCCATCGTGTTTGATTATTGCTCGTAGACTGTGTTATCCGAGATGTCATCCGATTCCTTTGTATAATCGTGGACATAGAGTGGGTTCAAGTCTGATTCTCCCTCGTAAACCCGGGAAAGGGCATCAGCTAAATAGTTCGTGCTTCCCCTTGCGTAGACTATTTTCGCGTCGTATTTTCCCAAGGCACTTAGCCATCTCACCTGCTTTCTGCTAGAGTTCTTTGCCGTTCGCAGGTGTGTTAAGGATTGGTGGTCTGTAACTATCATGAAGGAATTTCCCATTAGTACATTGTCGAACCCATTAAGCACTTCCACTATTGCTAAGTCCTCTTTATCGGTGGTCCCATAGTTCATCGGAGCATTGGTGAACTTCCTGCTGTGTAGCGCGGCTGGTCGCGCCTTCTCATAAGTGGGTCCCTGTCCCACCCATGCTCCCACTCCTAAATCTGAGGTGTCCGTAACCAACCACATTGGTTCCTCCCTTCGTATGTCGATTGGTCGCATGACTTGGTGATCGATGATTTGCTTTCGGACCATATTGAATGCGGTCTGACGGGTCGTTGTCTATACGAATTCAGTGTTTCCCATTAAGTCAGTTAACGGTGCAGTCAACGTTGCATGGTGTGGGAGAAACTGGGCTACATAATTCACTATTCCTAGGAATCGTTTTAATTCCTTCTTGTTTTTTGGTGTCTCCCATCCTGCAATGGATGATATTTTCTGGGGGGAGGCATGGATCCCCTCGCTGTCCACTATGTGTCCCAATACTTCCCGCTTGTCCGCAAAATGTACTGACTTCCTTTTGCTAGCATAGAATTTTGATTTTCTGAGTTGATCACATACTTGGTGTATGTGTTTCTCGTGTTCCTCTGATGTATCTGAAAATATGAGAATATCATCAATGTATATCCATACAAAATAATGTAAATATTCGCTTAGAAGGTCCTCCATCATCCGCATAAATGTTGCTGGTGCATTCATTTCTCCTTGTAGCATTACTTTGCTCACAAATCCTCCGAACGGGGTTTTGAACGAGTTGAACTTACCACTGATCTTGCCCACTCGTGTTTGGAAATATGCGTCGCTTAGGTCGATCTTACTCCCGAATTTCTCTCTGCCTATTCGGTTAAGGATCTGCTGTTGGTTTAGAATTGATGGACTGTCCATGATCGTGTTATCGTTCCTCACTTTCAGGTCCACCAGGGGGCGGATCCTTCCATCTGATTTGGGTTGTACAAATATAGGTGCCGCTCCGGGAAGCTCCTGTCGCACAATTACTCCACTTCGCAATTTCTCGTTTATCCAGTTCCTGAGTTTTTCCTTGTAGGCTTCTGGGATCGAGTATGTTGGTTGGTTTCGTAGGTCGGTCGGATCTTTTAGCCGAATGTGGTGGCTAATCTTATGCACCGGGGGTAGCGTTTCAGGGACCTTGTCCAGGAATACATCCTTGTATTCTTCCAACAATGTTGCTGTGGTGGTGTCTGACATAGCGGCTGGGAATTCCCCACTTGTTGATTTGCATAGTACACATAGTTTGTTATCGGGAAATTCCACTGCTATATCCCCACACCTGATAAGAGCATTATGTCTTTTCAGGAATGGCATTCCAATCAGGGCGTCATACTTTACCAAGTTCCCTACCAACATCTCCTGATTTGTCCATTTCTTTTTCCCGATTCCTACGGTCAGTCCACATTTCTTGTGGCTTGAAGAGCGGGATCCTTTCATAGCCATATTGACTGTTGTTGGTTGGGGTAGAGGCTCCGTAGGGATGTCATGGGTAGATATAAAGATGGCGCTAATTATGTCGCAGCCAATCGTTCCCGTGTCAAACAGTACCTTTGCTGGGTGGCCTTCTATGTGAATCGTTCCTTCAGGAGCGTTACGGGGCCTGATTGCCAGCATTGGTTGCGTTTGGAGGCTTTCCATTTCCACTGAGTTAATTTCCACTTCGTCATATTCGGTTGCTGCCATGTGGTTCGTGCTAGCCAGTCGCTTAGCGGCCTTTCTCTTTCCTTTTTTTGAATAGCAGTCCTTTGCATAGTGCGTCTTTTTCCCACATTCGAAACACTTGCCTTCCTCGCATCGTTTCTGTTTCTTGTCCTTCTTGTCCTTTGAATCCTTGCGGTATGGTTTATCCTTCTTCATATTATCCCGTGATGATGATCCTTTGCTATTCCTTTGCTGTGGTACGTGGGTTCGGTAAACTCCTCTTTCATGCAGGATAGCATCCTTTCGTTCGGCCCGCTTGACTATCTTTTCAAAGGAATCACCCTCCCCCTCCATGGGTTCTACCTCCTAGCATAGTCTGGGGTGCGTTGCCTCATACAATCTCTGTCGCAGTGTGTACAGAGACACCGTCCTGGTAGGTAATCGTCCATAATATATTAAAAGATCCGTCGCGACCAAGGTTATTCTTTCTGTTTTGCCATTTCGTGCTTCTTGGATATCTTTGAACCCTTTGTATAGTTCTTCCGTGTTTCGTGAGAATTGGAATCTGTCTCGCTAGTATTTTATCAGGGTCGTTCCTCGGATATTCTCCCCACTTCTATAGTGGTTCATTGCTTGGTGGTGTGCTTCCTCTGCTTTTCCGGTACAGAAGCTTCCAAAGCATGCTCCGCTTTTTTCCTTCCTTTTGTCCACCCCATGTAAGGCCAGGTATTGAGTGGTTGTTATCACCCATCGGCCAAATACTTCACGCTTCAAGTCATCCTTTTCACCCAAGAACGAGAGTGGTAGCGGACGCTTAATTTTAGGTCCTGTTCAGCTGGGGGATTCACCTTCAGACATATTGTGTTCGGACTCTTCTTTACTTGAGATGTCATCTGACGAGCTTTCTGAAGAGTTGCTGGGGAATTCGTCTGGTGGCTGCCTTACTACCGAACGATCTGATGCTTCTTCTTCGTCTTCTTACTTCTTAGGTGTCCCGGCAAGTATGCTGTCTTTCTCTAGTGGTTGCGCTGGTCCCTTTCCTTTACTAGGGCTGGGGGGAAATAGCCCAGAAAGGCTGGTTGCTGTCTTTGCTAACTCTTCAGTTGATTCGCTAAAGGTCTGCTTGGCCAAGTCTTGCGCTAGTTGTCGTTCTGCTTCATCAATTGAGAAATCACTCTTTGGCCCTTTCGGTTTCTTGGGTTGTCTTTTCTTGGTAAGGCCTTCTCGTATGACCTGCTTCCCACTTCGAGTCTCCAGTGACTCAATTGTGTCGTAATGGTGGAGCCGAATCTTTCATGGTTCTACCACTCCCCGATGCTAACTTCTCTGTTGGACTTTTCGTAGGTTGATCAGACCAAGTCCCTGCACGTTTCTTAACCACTTGCTGAGGTTAAAAAAATGTAACGTGTTCGGACCAGGCACTAGTCACGTGACGGTACGATAGGAGCAGATGGCTTCTTGATCGACAAGAAGCGAGTGCTGCTTGCTAAAGGAGGCTTCAAAGGGGTGTAATAGGAGATCAAAGAAGTAACCGTTCAACCAAGTATATTAAGAATACTGTCAGTCGAAGTCTGCTGTTTCCATCACGGAAATCAGCGGTTTTTAAATACAGCCTATCGCTTATTTCCAGTATGAACGATATTGCAAAACAATGTGTGTATCAACCGATAGCACACTAAACAATACAAGTATCAAGCGATACTGTGAAACCAAACATAAAACAATATGTGTATCAACCAATAGCACACGAAACAATACAAGTATCAAATGATACTGTGAAACCAAACACAAAACAATATGTGTATCAACCGATAGCACACGAAACAATACCAGTATCCAACAATAGTGTGAAACCAAACATAAAACAATATGTGTATCAACCGATAGCACACGAAACGATAGAAGTATCCGTACCGGTTACACTTTAAGTGAGCCTTCCTATCAATCACTTAGTCACATATTGGACCTTAGTTCAGACTCGCTTGTTCTTAGAGTTTGTAACCGGTACGGGTTACTAGGGTTTTTATGTTTGGTTTCACAGTATCGTTTGATACTTGTATTGTTTCGTGTGCTATC
>PYWC01000056.1:332992-375865 GCA_003182015.1 Tuber magnatum
GGGGTACCTTGATTCCTAGTGAGGTCCCCTTCAGATATCTCATAAAGTGTGAGTACGCTTCCTTTTTGTCCACTGTTATCGATCTATAACATCACCCCGTTAGCACCTTCCCATCCCCGACAAAGGCGCGCGGACACAATTACCCATTCATAGATAACATTGGCCCACTCCTCCGGCTTCCTCCAATACACTATCGCCGTAGCTTTTCCCACGCCTTCCCACTCCACGTCGCCTTCCGCCGCCATGTGCTCCAGGAGCTCCGCCGCATCACGTTGCTTGAACCTACCTACGCACTCCGTCAACACACATATCCACCCTTAAAGGGGAAGGGAAGGAGGACCTACGGTTGAGATTTCTGTTGTAGAATAACTCAGTCTCGAGCGCGTCGCTGAGCTGTAATTTCCAAATCTTGTGCGCGCGGCAGTAGGACAAGACCCATGCGGCCCAGATTGAGCGTTGGTGGGCCCATGTGGTGTCGTTGGGCTGTGTATTTTGTCTGCGTTAGTCGTGTTGTAATGCGCTCAGCAGGGAGAAGGAAAGATATCTTGTGAAGAAGGCGGGAAACTCGTAGAGTTCTGGGTACTCGAGGTTTGGGTGTTTGGGTTTTGTGGACATTGTGGTTGTTGTTGTTGTCTAGAGCTCTTATAGATGGAGCTATCGGGAGGATAGAGGTGCGTGCGTGCATGCAAGTTGACTTGGTTCTTCTCTGGTGGTGTGCGGCGGGGGATTGATATCGAGCCAAGCTTTGCGGCTCTAAATCTCGCAGATGAGATGACCTTTTTCTTCGAATTAAATTTTCGTCCCGTTATGACCCTCGATCTTTCAGCTATGGAGCTTCCCTTTCCCCTTTGTTCGATGACATAACAACCTATTTCTCCTGATTTCCTTCTTTTTCGGATGTCTACCTCCTCTCGTCCACAGCAACCATGCCCGAAACACAGGAAATAGTCGTTGACGGAGGGGGCGGGTCAGGGAGGAAGCCCCAGAATCACCTTGTGCAGGGAACCTCAGCGGCAGGAGCTAGAGCTTTGGGAGCACAGTTTATCGCATTCTACTTTCGAGCCCCGGTAAAGGCGTTCTTTAGGCTACGGGTGGATTATATGGTATCTCCGCACTTCTCACGGATCTTGGATGGTATGATGGTTAATGAGGATAGTACGTTCCAAGAGCTATAAATCCAAGAGTCCAAGCGAATGAAAGATGGTCGTTAAAACAGTCCACTCCCGGGCTTCTTTTTCATGCGGTAAAGCACCATGGGTGGAAGTTCATTCCCAATCAAGGTATTACTACACAAATCCTACTTCCGCTATACACATTCTCGCTCACGAGGAATACAGTTCTCCCGCCGCTAATAGCAAATGCAAGCATCGGCACGATCCTCTACACTTCGTATCTACAAGCCCTTGGAAGCCTTTACCAACCCTCTTCACAACCTACAAAGCGAGTCTACCCACCACCTCCGTTTAGTGCGACCTTCCAAGCCGGTTCCGCAGCTGGAGCCATCCAATCCCTCGTCGCGGCGCCCCTCGACGCCCTAGTAGTCCGCTTCCGAGTAAACGATATGCTAGAAGGGAAGTACACATCTGTGTGGCAGTACGGAAAGCACAAACTTCACGAGATCGGCCTTCGAGGGGTTTTCTCGGGTTACACGCTCTCTCTCCTGAAAGAATCCCTCGGCTACGGCCTTTTCTTCGGATCGTTTGAGTACGTCAAACAACAAGCTTACTTCTCATACTTGACCTGGTACTACGGCCGAAGGAGGCTAAAGGGCCATACAGAACATGTCACCATCCGTCCGCATTACGCCCTCGAACCGATTTTCCTACTCCTAGCCGGATTTTCGGCGTCGGTTACTCAACAGGCAGTTCAGCACCCGCTGGCCAAGATCCAGGATGTCCATTATGGAAGATTGGAATCCATTGATTATGCGTCGAAGTTGCAGCATACCTCGGCTCTGAGGGGGTACGCGCACGGCTATGAGAAGACGTTCGCGCAGTGTAAAAAACAGGCGGTAAAGGTTGGCGGGTGGAATAATTGGTTGTATAAAGGATTTGCGCTCAACACGCTGAGGCAGGTGCCCAGCACAGCTGCGGGATTGATCGTGTTTGAGCTGGTTAGGAGAAAGTTTGGAGATGCGGGGGAGGCAGTTGCTATCGAATATGAGAATTCCACGATCCTGTTGTCTTAGACAGGGGGGGTTGGTATGGTTACTCTGATGTTTGTTGGGAGGGCGGAGAGACGATTATTTGCGCGCGGAGTGTTTTAGCGGTATTTTGTGGATGGTGTCTGGTGGGGACGTTTGCACATGATGCATGTATGCCGGATTTACTTACTCTGCTCTTGCTTGGGGGGTTTTTAGATTGATTGTGATAGACTTTTAGATTTCCTCCCCCATTTTCGTTCACCTCCCTCTCTTTTCCCCTTTATTTTGCTAGATTGGTTGGGGTTGGTAGATGTACTCGAGTAGAGGAAAATAGAGGTAGCAGGAGCGGAGATACTTGTACGATATATGGCGGCGCAGATAGAGAAATAAAGGACCTGCTCAAGTTATTCGTGCAGCGACTTGTAGTAGAACTCTTGACTGATGGAGAGACAACATGAGCAAACGTATTTTGAGGTCCCCCAGGCTATTAAAAGTACCGAAACTGCTGCACGATCATTCCGGGCGAGTTCGTTGCTTCCATGATTTGTACTGTACGAGTGCTGCACGCGAGCAGAACGGATACCCGGGCAGACACACCTCCTACCCGTTATCATCCATTCTCACTCGCAGGTCTTTACATCTAAAACTGCTAGATTCTGGCCCCGAAAGGGAGAAAATCACAAGAGACAATCGAGATTCTTTTGGTCGAACCGAAGACACTAACTGATTCAGATAGCCAATCCGTGTTACAATACTTTACCACTCTAATCCACTCTACGGCTGCGTGAACGATTGTGCGACAAAGAGCGGAAGGTTCAAACAGGATTGAAGGGCGGGAACAAATAGCTAGAAGGGGTTCGTGGAGAGCTAGGTCTATCCGGTCGATTTCCAGGAGGTATTGTATTCCTCTTCCAGGATTATTGAGTCGTTCTTCGACTTTAGTAGCGCCAGTACTCGAGAATGTGCTACGGCATCTGCTCACGCAGAACCTTACTGGAATTGTATCTCCCCCGTCCCCTGCTGATTTTTCGGAAACTCCCCCCGTCACAATCTTCTTCAATTGTAGGTATTATGCCGGGTTGATATACGTTCCCACTTGGCCCTCTTATGTACGGCACGGTAGAGAGGCTGCATGCTTAGCTCGTTGAATGCTTGTATCATATTATTATTATTATGCAGTTGTGGAGGGTTGAGATGGAAACAAACTGTAGCCCACCATAAACCCTAACCCTTATCTTACCCATGCGAAATGAGAGAAATTCCATGATACCGCATCGTACCAGTGACTCACGTATAGTTAGAGTGCGGAGCCGGGAGTATGAGTGTAGGCTCAAATATCCTACCCATAGCAGCAAGTTATATAGTCTAGTGGGGTGGGTAAATTATCATTCTTCCGCTCGCGGGCTGGGCTCTAAGACTTGAATCGCCGGCAATTCAACACTTTCTCCGTGTTCCGCCCTATCGAGAATGGGATGGGCTAAATATTGCCTGGTCGCTACCGATAGGAGGGAAACGTGATGCCGCTGGATCGCTAATGGTGCTAACCGGCGGATGACTGAGCAGCACAAATTCGGTCATTAAAAGTGCCCTCCCTTCCTCACTGATCTCCCCTCGCCTCTCCTTCTTGTGTTTCCACCGTCACCCTTGAGAGGTCTCCCTACCCATGATAGGGTGGATACCTCCCTCTACAAGAACATCCCACGATTAACCTCCCCACACCGACTTCCGATGGAAGTTCGTTAAAAAAGAAAGGAAAGGAAAGGAAAGGAAAATACTGTGAGTCCGTTTCTCCCCTTTAAAAATGTCGAACTCCCAAAGTTCGGGTCCCTTCGTCGCCGCCAAATCTACCACAAGTTCCGCCGTTTCTGCACCACCTGCGCAAGCACCCGCAACAGTATCGTCTGGGAACGATCCGCAAAGACGTAGCGGGGGAGGGGGCACCACCTTCGGATCTAATCTTTCTTCGAGAAACAATTTGGCCTCTCCAAGAAGTGGCCAAGCGGGACGCTCGAACCATCGCAATCGACGCAAACCGAGTGCCACGGCCTCCGAAGAAATTGTTGCCGAGAGTCAGGTATATCACCGCTACTCACCTCCTCCCGCCTCCCTCTCCCTCTTTCGTTCCGCCCCGGCGCACTGTTATAATGGAGAGTTAGGACTGACATAAAATGTTACACCGCGGATTTAGGTCACGATGGGGACACGCAATAGACGTAAGGGTACTTCGATCACCCACCTTATGCGCTGGAATGTTTCAACTGCCGCCTCTCAAAGTTCAGACAGTTACCACTGGCATGATAGCCGCCGTTATCCGACTTATGGGATGGGCTCGGGTTACCACGAGGTGGACAAAGCTCGGTAGGATTGCTATAGCCGGATTGCTTCCGTTGACTGGCGATAGGCTGACGAGCTGGAAAAGCTATGTAAACGCCAATTATCGGTTTATTGTTCACCCCGGTGGTGATTTCCGCGCGCAGGTGATAAATCCCGATGATCCCTTGCCATGGAATCTTGTGCTCCAAGTCCTAGCATCGGCAAAAACACAGCAGCCCACTTGTCCCATCTGTTTATCCACTCCGGTCGCTCCACGAATGTCAAAGTGCGGTCATATATTTTGCCTCCCATGTCTTATTCGGTATATGGCTTCCGTTGAAGACGCCAAATCTCCATCGGAGAGACGACCAAAATACAAAAAATGTGTGATCTGTATGGATAGTGTTTATCTAGTGGAATCCCGGCCAGTCAGATTCTTCGCCGGGCAGGAAAATGCGGCTCCTCGAGAAGGGGAAGATGTCATCCTACGCCTTGTAATGAAACGCATGGGCAGTATCCTTGCGTTGCCGAAGGACGGAGCCCATTGCCCTACGCGAGTGGAGGAGATTCCGTGGCATTTTGCTGCCGAGGTGATGGACTACGCCCGGATTATGAAAGGAACTGAGGCTTATATGATCGACCAATATGCAAGGGAGGTGGGGGATCTTAAGATCATGCAGCAGGAGGACGAAGCCATGTTTGGGGAAGATGGGGAATGGGCAAAGAAGGCCGTGGCATCGATTGAGCTCCAAATTGAGGCGATCAAAGGAATGGGAAACCCGAGGGGTTATCCCTCCGATATCTCTGCTGACCTCTCGGAAGCGGAAGTGGAGAGCGAGAGAAAGAAGGAAAAGAAGCCGGAAATCAAGTTTAATGAGAACGAAGGGGATGCTCCCCTTATGTACCACGTATCCCATGAGGCTCATTCTGGCTATTCATCGACCTCCATTTCAAGATCGCAAACGCCTTCACAGAACAGACCCGAAGCAGCAGTACTGGCGCCTGCACCAGAGTCAGCGCCAACAGTCAAACTGCAGCCCCAAGGTAGAGAACTTTCCGCTTCCCAAGCAGATGCAAGGGACGTAATACGGTGTGGGAATGGGAGCTCAGCCAGGGGCGATGCTCCGTATTATTTCTACCAAGCTCTTCCCCACTACTATCTGTCCACCCTTGATATCAAAATCCTAAGAGCGGCTTTTGGCTCCTATTCCGACCTTCCCTCAACTATACTGCCTAGGGTTGAAAACGTGATAACAGGCTACTCAGTCGATGACGATCTCCGGAAACGTGCAAGATATCTAGCACATCTCCCCTATGGCTGTGGAGTTGCCTTCCTAGAATGCGACTGGACAGATATCGTTCCCGCAGAGGTTCTAGAGGCTTTTGGCGCCGAGATTGACCAGCGGAGGAAACGAAAGCTGGAGAAAGACTCCCGGGAAGAGCGTGCTCGGATCAAAGCAGAGAGCCGACATGAAGAAAATCATTGGGCTCTGGCTAACCATAGGAAGGAGTCATTGGCCGATGGCTACGAGCAGGGCTTGCCCACGATTGTGGCGACTCAGAGTATCAATGGGGCCGAACCTGATGGTGGCGGACCGAGCTCCGCTATGGCAGCTGCCCCCCCATCCCCTGGCAATGATTTCCCCAACGGAGAGGAACCTTCGCCTGCTGGCCTAGCATCCCCCTCTGCAGACTCAGCCCGGGGACGGACTGTTTGGGGAACACCTCTTGTACACCTCCTAGGAGAAACTGGACCTGCTATTCCTATACCCGCATCCGATGACAACAGCGGTTGGTTACCGGACTGGGAGCGGGACCTCATGCTTCGGGAACGGGTGCCGGTGGGATTAGAGTCCGCAGGGGGTGTTGGCGGCCGCAGTGGACGGGCACCCAGCCAGGGAAAGGGAACCCAGGGTGGGAAAAAAAAGAAGTTCAAGAAAGTTACACTGATGACCAATGGGGGAAAACGTGGAGCTTGATATGCGCATGTATCAAAAATCAGCTATCTGGTTGCTGTCCCGAACACTGTTCCTTGTCATCGCGGGCTGTGCATTGCGTTCATTCATCCGCTTTTCTTCCGTTTAACTATTTAAATCTCTTGCTTCTGCTTTTAAAATTCACTTTTCCTTGGTCCGAAGAAGTGCCTAGAATCATAAAGCATAGCGTAGATATACAGCGTCGACTGCTTCTGCAGAAGGGGCTTTTCGGCCCCTTGTCCCCATCTGGGGTGGGTTGGGATTTTCTGTCTTTTTTTTTGTTTCTAGTTCCTAGTTTTTGGGGAGGGAGTTTTCAGGAGTTTCAAGGCTACATATATATATATATATATTCAAGAAGTTGCAATTTCCGATATATCTTCTAGCTATGGGGCGAGTTCTTGTTCGTGATACAGACTGCTCGAGTATGATACAGAATTCACAGACTGCTGCTCTTGAGTTGGTATTCATGCCCTATAACCCTAACCCTTAGAGTTCGGCAGTGCTGAACTGTGCTGATATGATAATATGATATTATAAAAGTTTTTTTTTCTTGAAGTGGTTTGAGTGCGGTGCGTTAAATGTTTCTGGTGAACCGAGGTGTTTTGGTCAGTAATAAAGATGTTTTCCCAATCGATATTGCATTATCGCAAAATTTAGAGTTAGACGACCCGTGCCGCAAGTCCAAAATCAGCCCGGAGTCACTTGAGTCATGCGAGTACTGTATGAGTACTGCACCTCCACTATCACTATAGTGCCACCAACACCCCGCAATGACTACAACAACGAACGGCCACAACCACAAACCTCGCGATCGAAATCCCTACGACTCCGACAACGGTTCGAACAATGATGAAGATGACCTCGCACCGCCTCCCCCGGACGTCAATTCCTGCACCACTGTTGAAGAGCTTCGTGCGGCCCTCACCCATCTAACAACCCAAGACGCTCGCATTGACAGCAAACTCCGCACATTGCTCTTGAAGCAATCCGAGCTGGAGCACTCCCTCACCCGCCTAGACCTGCTGCGAGCACATCTAGGCACACAAGTCGTGGCAGCCCGCACGTTATCAAACACAATGCTTTCCCCCGCTGCAACTACCGCGCATCGAGTCTCCTCCGCCGTGAGGCGCTTGGATATCGAGCAATCCCGCGTTAAAACAACACTGGAGGTTGTCGAGCAGGTTACCGAGCTGAAAGCTTGCGTTCTTGGGGTCACTGGGTCGATGGGCGCACCGCAGGATTGGGAGACTGCAGCGAGCTTCTTACACCGCGCCGGGAAGATCCCGCAGGAGATCATCCGTGGAGAGTTCGCGGAGGAGATAGTGCCCACTGCCGAAGTTCCAGATCTCCCTTCCGTCACATTGGAGAACGCGGCGGAGTCGTTATGTGGACTATTTCTCCGGGAGTTTGAGCGTGCGGCCGAAGCCACCGATGGGGAGAAGGTCACTAGGTTCTTCAAGCTCTTTCCATTGATTGGCAGGACGGATGTTGGGCTTGAAGTGTACGGACGCTATGTATGTCAGGGTGTTGCAGCAAGAGCTAGGGATGCGCTTGCGGCGAAGAGACAGGCTGTAGCGGATGGGGTTGGTGGGTTGGGTGACTTTTTCTATGCGAATGCGGTTACGAGGTTGTTTGAGCATATTGCGAATATAGTTGAGCAGCATGGGAAGTTGATTGAGAGGCATTATGGTGAGGGAAGAATGGGGAAGGTTATTGAAAGGCTGCAGGTCGAGGCAGACACCCAGGGGGGGATCATTATTGATACATTTACAGATGAGAGGGGCATTGATAGGAAGGTATGATACTTCCTGTAATGGGTGAGATCGGGTTACACGTGAGGTGGACGCTAATAAGTACAGCTCACGGATATCAAATCATATGCGTTCTCATTTCTAGTTCAGTCGTATATGCCGTCTACCAGAGGGTCTATGGGTGGTCCTCCTCGTTCCGGTTCACCGGCTCCCGGTGGTGCGACGCATAGAAACAGTGAGGATGAAGGTGTTGATGTTCGGGAAGTGGATATGCTACTAAGTGAGATTGGGGTGATGCTTGGCCGATGGTCATTATATTGTCGTTTTCTCGCACGGAAATGCCTGGTGGGAGTTAGTCTTCTCTTTTAGATCTAACCTTTCTAACTAGATACATAGCCTCCCGAACCCAAAGGCCTAGCGGAGACTGATACCCTCCCACCCCTTGAAGTCCCCCCTGTAATAACAAACTCTGCATTATACCGGAAGGTCCAAGACCGACTAATAGTTCCCTTCAACGCCATGACCACCTTCTTCTGCCGCCGCTCCGTCGAAAAGGCCTTTCAGCTCGACGAATCTTCCTCCGACCTCTCGTTATCGCTCACCTCCCCTGCATCCTCCTCCAACCCACCATACATCACCTCCGCCGTCGACGACGTAATGTACATAGTTAACAACCTCCTTCAACGTGCCCTACATACCTCCCAACGCGCCCTCGCCAGCAGCGCAATCTCCACCGTCAGCCGAGTCCTAGGCTCAGACTTCGTGGGCATGATCCAACGCAAAATGCAAGTGGAAAGCTACCCCAAATCCTCCTCCGGCATTCCAGGAGCTCCAGTCCCGGATGACAAAATCCTCGGCTTCCTAGTCCTCCTCAACAACCTAGACGTAGCATCAGACTACACCCACCGCCTTACCGGTACTTTCGCCAACGCCTCATCAAACATCCCCGGAGCAGACGGCAAGCCAGGAATGGACGCCGGCAGCGACAAAGCAGTTCCATTAGAAGAACTCTTCCCCTTCCAAACCGACGCAGCAATTGTCCGTGACGCCCTGAAAGGAATGGAAACCGCCTTCGAAGGAAAAGCTGGGGAACTAATCAACGACGGAATAATGGTCTTCTTTAACCAAGTCGTCAAACCAAAACTCCGACCACTTCTCGCAGAAGCGTTCCGCGACGTGGAATATCTCGTCTCACCAGAAGACGATGAAAGCGCATACCCCCGCTCGGGCCCAGACGGTGAGGACGGGCAAGAGGGAATAAGCCCCGAATCCAGAGACGAGCTCGTAAAACTACGCTTTCAAGCAGGCTGGGATGCGCTTATGACACCATACAAAAGAATCCTTACGGAGAAGGTATTCAACAAATTGCTTAATACTACGGCCAGCTACTCCTCCAAGCTCTTGGAGAAGCGGATTTGGGGATATGCTGGAAGGATTAGCGAATTGGGGGCTATTAGATTGGAGAGGGATGTTGCGGGTGTCGTGGGTGTCGTAGTTAGAGGAGGGTTGTATGGAGTTCGGGATGCGTTTGCTAGGTGTTCGCAAATTTGTCTTGTGGTTAATATGGAGGAGGATGAGGCTAGGGATTTGCTCACTGAGGGGGCAGGTAACGATGGTGGGAGGGGTGGGGATGGGGTTGAGTGGGTGTTGGAGGTTGAGGAGAGAAGGAGAGCCAGGGGGATGGTTGTCGGACAGCGGTAGGTTGGGGTAAAAGATTTAGTTTCGTGTCCGGTATCATAGCAAAAAAGAACTGTCTAATTTTACAAGAGCAACTTGGGCACTTCAGAACAACTCCAACATTCTGGATGCCACTCGCACATCAGCCCCGCGAACTTGGAGTCCCCGAGTCTCGGAGCGAATCCCAAACATCAGTTCCGTTTATATCCCCACTCCCAAACCACGCATTTCTTTCAAACAAGCCCGCATGAGTCCTCCTTCCCCCCCCCTCCCCCAACTTGCTCACCCCCGGCGCTCCCTCCAAACGCCCACGAATCACTCCCGATCACTCGAGTGCAAAACTGCTTGTCGCGGCATTCTCTATACGATGGGGGGAAATTTTCCGGTGCATGTGGCGACCCGCAGCGCCGAATTGGAGTCCATGTACTGCGGCCCTCTACCATCATGAGTAATTTTTTATTATAGCGGTAGGTCATTGATTATTGATGACCGGCATACTCGTATATCGTGACAAAACAGACATCAACCCGGGTTCATCCTGTGATATTACCGCGATGCAAATCGTAGGGAAGAAAGGAAGGACCACATGAGGGAAAGAAAACGAAAAGGTAAACATCTCGGAGAGGCCCAACGTCCCCTACCCAAGCCTCTGCAACAACCGGCTCTTTCTCCTCTCCACCAAAAACTCCGTAACCTCCTCCAGTCCAGGCACCACCCACCCATCGGGAATCGGCGTCCAACCCTCGGGTACCCCCTCCTCCCCTGTTCTCTCCACATTCCTAAAACTCTCCACCTCCTTCGCCCTCTCGTACGCCAGTAGGACCCCATCATCCTCGTCTCTATTGAAACCGTAATAATCCGCGTCCACATTCCTCCTCATCTCCGCCCTCAGCCTGCGTTCCTCGTCCTTCCCCTCAGCAGCCTTCTTGGAAGGCTTGAGTTCGTCGAAGAGCTCCTTAACCCCCGGCAGTTCCCGCGCGCGGCCAAAGTATTTGTAACCGCGGGAACCGGGCACCTCTCGGCCATCCTCATCGTAGGTTTTCGGGCCGAAGCGCATGTAGTTTGGCCCGCCAAGGTTGCGGAGCTGCACCTCCCACATGTGCTTCTCTCGCATTAGCTTGTTGATTTCATCGTTTAGGTCGCGGATTTGGTAGTCTGAGAGGCTGGCTTTTGGTTCGTTAGAATGAATAGAGAGGGGAGGGGGGGGGGAAAGTACGGTCTTGGATTTTGGTGACCTTGCGGGAAATATCTTTGACTACTTGGCCGCGCCATTTCTCGCATGCTGGGATTGCGGTTACCTCTGTTATTACTTTTGGGCGGCTAGTTTATTCCTTTAATCAGCATACCGTTGTTACGGTTGGACGGCGTGGGGGGGGGAGATGGCTCACCGTGTTCGCCCAGCATCAATAATTCCTAGATCCGCTGCCTGCTGTTCGCGAAAGCGAAACAACATTGATTGGGCTTTTTCACTATTTCGAGCCTGGGATGCATCGGTTAGTCTATTGCGGTACTGTTACGGGGAGCGGATAGTTGTAGGGGGGTTATTACCATGTTTGCTGAAGTTTCGGAGGTGACGGGTGTGTGTTGAAAAGGTATCTTCGATGGGGGATCACAGCGTTGATGTGCGGGTCTTGGCGTGCAGTGGGAGGCTGATAAAGTTGACAGCGGCTTTTGGATGATCCGGTAGTGGTTTTTATGGCCACGATTAGAGAGGTTTAGGGAATGTAAAGAGAAACAGCAATTTTCTGTTGTCGCGAATTGGTATCGTCCCTCAAGCTCTACTAACCAGGGGAAGGGCTTGCTTTACTCATTTATGCGGGGCGTACTATGGCTATGGTTCAAGCGGATATCCAATTCCAAAGGACATACCACACAGATGAGCCTCTTGTATGACAAAGAAGTCGATACGAAGATCATGCTAACCGTACCAAGGTCCCCGCCACTTCGAAAGACGTGAAGCGACCGTCAAGGAAGGCAGCACCTCCAGGGAGTGCTGAACAGCTCAACAACAACAGAAATGGCTCAGTGGTAGATTTATTAAAAATAACATGGAAACATTGCAACAAAATAACCAATTTTATGACCCAAAAGTACTCTAAGCCTTGCTTCTTTTTCCTATTCATGACCGCATTCCTTATTTGTGGAAAAACTACTTTCTACTGCTTTTTCAGTTTGTTATCTAGTACTTTTTATACATTCTCTAGTATGTTTTGAGTCTTCTTGTACTTCTTCTCTATGGTTTCCAATTCATTTTGGTGAACTATTACTTGTAATTCATAAACATAGAGTATAACGTAGATTATTACTTCGCGGGCCACATCACTTCGCGGGCCACTTTTCTAGACCCCCTGACTTCTAACCCATGTAACCTGACAAAAAAAAACTCAATTAGACTCTACCAAGTTGGAATCTGATAAACTATCTACATCTGAAGCCTCTGGACAGGTTCGTATGTTGTGGCTGGATTTGCGGCAAATGCCACGGAGCCTCGCAACAGTCTTGCGCCTCTTTGATGACCCCTCCCCCGCAACTTTATCGCATTCTTCCTGGTCAACTACACCTTTTCCATTAAAAGCTAGCTGGCTTTCTCACTGGTAAGGGGTCCCGAATCCTGCAGTCGGGTCCTTTTAGCCTTCCGGCGCTTTGAGAGGGCCTCATTGGCATCATGAAGCGCCGTGACCTCACCGGTTAGAAGGGTTAACTGGTGGCCAATAGCCACCATAGCCTTTGCCAATTGATCGACAGAGGCTAAAATTGGTGTTGGGGAACTTGCTTGGTGTCTGAACACCCGATCCTTGATCAGAGTTGACTGCGAAATAGCCTTGGCGGTAGTCTGGGGTGTCCGAGAGACCCAAGGTTGAGGCAAGCCGTCAGAGGTCCCAGGAGGTGTTGGGGTCCCTAACTTTATATCTAGCTTCGAAATCACTACTTCTGTGACAAAAGGGACTAGGCCAGGCGCTTGGAAGCCACTCTGGATATTTTGTTCGGTAAAAGTGGCTTTGAAGGCAGCCCGGAATGCGGGAAAGAAGTCGTCCTTGGTAATATATGTAATGTTGGCCTGTACAAGGAATGAGATCTGAGCGCCGTAGGCCTTCTTCAAGGGGCTGAAAACAACAACGTCGAGTGGCTGGGTCAAGTGTGAGGAATGTGCCAGCGGACAGAGTGGTACAAGGTTATTTTCTTTGCAGTATTCGTTAAATTCGGCATTGATGTGGCTCCCATGGCCGTCGAGCACAAGCATCCGGTATTGACCCTTTTGATAGGCCCTCATATGCTGATCCAAGTGCTGAAGCCATTCGCGATCTGTATCGTGGTCAGTCCAGCCGGTGGGAGTCATTTTGACAACCCAGTCTGGAGCGATCTTGCCGTCGATGTAACGTGTTTGGGCCAGGCCCTAGTCACGTAGCGGTACGATAGGAGCAGATGGCTTCGTGATCAATACGAAGCGAGCGCTGCTTGCTAAAGGAGGCTTCGAATGGGGTGTAATAGGAGATCAAAGAAGTAACCGTTCAATCAAGTATATTTAAGAATACTGTCTGTCGAAGTCTGCTGTTTCCATCGCGGGAATCAGCGGTCTTTAAATACAGCATATCGCTTATTTCCAGTATGAGCAATATTGCAAAACAATGTGTGTATCAACCGATAGCACACGAAACACTACAAGTATCAAACGATACTGGGAAACCAAACATAAAACAATGTGTGTATCAACCGATAGCACACGAAATACTACAAGTATCAAACGATACTGTGAAACCAAACATAAAACCCTAGTAACCCGTACCGGTTACAGTCAACATACTAGGCAGCGAGTGGGAATTGGCCTGCAACACAGAGGAAAGGTGGCACCATGTGGCCATCTGCTACAATGATGCAAATTGCCATCACCCATTCTCAATTGCTTGACTGGATGGCCTTTGGTTTGCCGACCCAATCAGAGTGTGTAACTACCATCCTGGGCCCAATCATGCCTATCATAAAACCCATCTCGTCAAAGTTGTAGAAGTCGCAGTCTTGGATGCCGTACTTTACATGCATATTAGCAGAGAGATGGAACCATGTATTTAATATGCCAGGATCTTCTTGCAAGGCTCTCTGGTAGTTGTAGGTGCGAGAAAAACGTGTACATAGCTCTAGTTGTCGCTTGATAAAGCGGTCAGTCCAGCACTTCCTGACATGTTGTGCCCCATGCTTAGTCATCAGTAGATTGGCCATATCTTTCACATCAGCCCTCCCGGGTGAAAACCCTCTCAAATCTAGCTGAGATATATATTGAACAATCACTTCCCCTTCACTACCGGTTAAGATCGGTAAGCCGCTGGCTTTGTTGGCCTTAGGAGTTCTTCTAGTTATTCTGTACTGTAGTGTTGTGCATGGGACATCGAACTGCTTTGCGAGCTTTCGAATACTCAATTGTGGTGTTGTTCGCTTCGCCTTGATCGCGAGAATGATTTGGGCGTCAGGGGTATGGACTTGCATTATTAGTACGCGAGCAAATGTATCTTGAAGTTGGAGTAGTGATGGTGGCGAAAAGTGGCCCGCGAAGTGATGTGGCCCGTGAAGTGATAATCTACATTACAGCTCTTTTATATTAACTACTGGCTTCTTGTTTTTCTTGCTGCTTTTGTGAGTTTGACTGTTAACGTAACTCCAATGTTAAGAAAAGCAAAAGCCCCTAATTAAGCCTAAACTAAATTTTTTGTAAGATATTACTACAGATATTAATTTAACAATGGTAAAAGCTCCATGATATCTGATTAAAGTAAGTCTCTTTATAGTTTAAATACATTTTGAAAGATAAAATAATATAATTGAGGTGTAGAACCAGAGAGAGAGTATATATGATATATATGTTAGTATATAGTAATGCTAACTTAGAGTGAAAATGAAGTAGTTTATTAAGTACTATATTCCAATTAAATAAACCAAAGTCTATTTTCTAAAAAAACAGAATTAATTAATATTAGTTTAGAACCTGGAGATTGTAATCAGATTGACTTAATTGTATCATAGTAAAAAAAATTCAACTTTTTTTTTAATACTAAGGTCCTGTTTGGCATGCAACCATATAAAAAAAAAAAAACTATTTTCTAATATAGGAATAAGATAATATCTAAAGAAAGGGTAAAAACTATAGACCTATAGAGAGTATACCTCTCCATATTCTGACCAAAGGAGAGATTAGTAGGACTATCTATTGTTGCAGGGTAGAGAAATTAGAGATGTTGCAAAATATTGAGTTTTAGAATTGTTATATTTCACAACATCTCTAATTTCCCTACACTTCCACAATAGATACTCCTACTGACTTCTTCTTTAGATAAAAGAAGGAGAGGTGTATCTTCTGTAAGACTATGGTTTTTATTTTTACTTTAGATCTTATCTTATTCCCATATTAGAAAATATGCTGTTTTTAGAAAAATGGTATTTTTTTTATTTAATTGTGTGCCAAACAGAGCCTAAATTTTAATAATAATAATAATAGTATTTCTATATTTGGAAAGCATGAACAGTTAATAGTTAAAGAATATATATATACAGCGAGATGCAGGGCGGAATAGAACAATATTAAGCTAATCTAATCTTAGCACAAAGGTTTATCACTTTATTATACATTTTGCAACACCCGCCGGACTACGTTATACACTGCACGCACCATAACGCAAACCGACACCGGGGCCGTTTCAGTCCGGGTAACAGGTTCCCCGCTGTCTTGCGGTATGATACGGTACCCAAGCCTCTCTGTTTACGTAATTTATCCCCGCTGTCCTCAGGGTTAGGGGAGCAGATGGGTCATTTTTGATGGAAACTGCATTACGAGAGTACCGTGCCCAAAGCAAAGCCTCCGATAAAGCACTCGAATTAAAACCAATCCTCCCTCCATCATTCGCAATGGTTGCTGCCTGGAAAGCTGCTGGCCTTACGTACGTTTATCCTTATGGCCCTCCTATCGATGATCCGGCCGCTAATCGGGGGTGATCTTGATTGACTTGAATAGCTACAATAAATATCTATCCATCGCCGCGAGAGTCGTCCGCAGGTCCCTCAAGGAACAGCCCCGCCTTGCTGCCGAGCGCCGTGGAGATATGCAACTCAAGTTTGCAAAGTGGGATGTTTGTTTATGCCCTTATCCGGCTCTCCTTTGTTGGTGGAAGGCTGATCATTCGGTTGACTCTGTTCTACGAAATATAGGGTGGAAAACAGGGCGAGGTGAAAAGTTTGGCCAAGGAGTCTGTGGAACAGTAGAGGGGAACTTTCATCGGATTGTCTTATTATTATTTTTAATAAAAAAAACAAATCACTTCCCATCATTGTACTGTACAAGCATGTAGAAGACACCTTTTTTAGATGGTGTTTGGGTTGGAGAGGTGGGGCATTTTTAGTGTAGAATCCACCGATTTCACTGAAATAGAGGCGGAATCCTCCATTATCTTTACACCTCAATTCCTTTATGTTTCAAAACACATCCCACCCTCGTGCGGAACAACTAAGAAGTGTCTACGCGCTGCACACGTCCGCCGCATAGAAAACCTACAAAACTCCAAACACGGCGGGACGGACTCTTCCCACCCCCCCATCGCCATGGGAGATGCTGAGAGTAACGGGGTCAATCACCTGGCTTACCCCGCCGAGGATTTCGAACGTTTCACCCTCAAAGAAAAAAGGCCAAGTTCCATCCCGGCTCCAACAACCAACCCAATAGCACCAGCTTCCCAGGCCACTATGGATTCCTTTCGAGATGTTACGACCGAATTCTTTGAGGCTTCGGAGAGTATGCCAATTCTTTCTAGTGACGAAAATTCTTGAACTAACTCTATCATAGAGCTAGAGATCGGCCAACTAATCAAAGACCCATACTTCACTCTACTTCAAGCAGTCGGCGCTTTGGAAGTTCGTGCAATCTCCTTTTCCCACCTATCTTCTCATTGGGCCTTGTCAAAGTGCGTTATTGACGGTTTCTGGTTGCGACGGTCAGATCATGGATCCCAAGATGGATAGTGGGATGCTACGGGCAGAATATGAATCATTCGATGCATTACAGCCAAGACTACCGGAGGAGGTTGTGGGGATTATGGATCAACTCCTATGCCACGAGGTAAGGGACCATTACCCGCATTGACCAACAGGTTTGCTTATAATGATCTGGAAACAGATGGCATGGCATGCAGGAAGTGCTCTTTCGCAGACACTATTTACTTCACTTTACATAGATAGGCTCCTATCTTCGGGCCCTTCTGCCCTTGCCGAAGCGACATTTCAAGGACCTCATGGGGAGAAAACCGATACTCTCGAGGCTCAATTGCTGGAAAATGTGTTGCAGCCTTTCTGCATTGGGCTGATCAAATGTTGTAGCCATGTTAACCATCAGATACTCACGGAGCAAATTTATGAGGTTTGTAGCGATAGTCTCTCTTTTAATTTTGATATCAAACTAACGTTATTTTTAGGAAGAGGACTTCGTGACTCAGGTCTACGGCGTTAATCTGCTTGAAGAAGTTAAATCCGAAGAAATTGTGGCCCTTCTGGAGGGTGCTTTGTCGTGGTTAGAGGGAACTGGGAATTCGTACCCCGAAGAGATCCGCGATGCCTTTAGGTATCGATTGTTGCTCCGCAAGTCACTAGTGCTTGTATTTTCTAGCGAAAGCAAAGAATGGTCTCCGGAAGCTACTGATTTATGGGATACATCTCTCGAGCATGTGAAAAGGGTTGAGGAAACCTCGGGGGTAGGTAGAGCCGTCCCTGCGGCGTTCAGCATATCCGTGCAGAGGAAGCTGGCAAGTCAAGTGCCACCACGAGCAATGGTCAATTATCCATTCAAGGATGCTATCTCAGATTTAAAGAAGTTCTGCGTTGAGGGCAAGGATATTTTGAAGATTCTTAATTTTGAGGGATCAACAAACTTAGTTGTGAGTATCATAATTATCCTTTTCTGGGTGCTATGCTAGTTTATTAAACAAAGTCTCTTGCCCATATCACCAGAACTATTTCCTGAGCTTTATGACTCGCCGACCATCGCCTTCGCCATATATTCGATCTCTCCTCCAATCCGTGTTTTTTGGACAAGTGGAGAATCCAGGAAAATTGCCGATAAAACAACTTCTCTACGACAATCTCAAGGAGCTTTGTTATCCAGCAGGTATCCTGTTAGACCCTCAGAACGACCTAGTCGAGGCACCACAAGACCCCAGGTTTGAGATAACCAAACGCATGAATTGGTTCATAGAGAGAGCTGGAAAGGTCTTAACTCCATCCCTCGATCTCAGGGAGAGATAGAGACTAACTTTCTGCCTTTTCAGTCTTTCCTGGAATTGTTCAGGAACATCTGCCAGAATAGATCGCGATTACGTAGAACTCTATGCCATTCTATTCTGGACTGGGATTCCCTCCAAGTCGAGGTAATGTCGGCCCGTGCCCGGAAGAGCCAATTCATCTAACAAGGAGGTCACACAGGCAGAAGAAGTGGATTCAGAGTTACGCCAATTCACTAATGAAGAGGCAGCAATGACTCCAAATGGACCTAGTTTCGCGTTTCCACTATCTTCATGGGTCTATCATTACAAGCTACGCCATATGGAATGGATCATGCTTCTAGGGTTTGAGTTGGAGGTTTTCCAAGCGTACGAGTTTGCTGGGATGTACTGGTATTTGCAGCATTACACGCGTACAAGGATAAGCCATATCGAAAGAATGCTGCAGTTTGCGAATAGGCCTACCCCTGGCTCTTTGTTAGAGAGGAGGAAGGGATCGCGCTCTAACTCCGAGCAGGTAAAGACTTTATCACTCTTGAATTTTTATCTGCTGGAGGCCACTGGGGTGCAAGAGTTGGCAGGTGCTATGATCAGTGTAAGTGCATTCCTTGGGAAGTGATTTGTTGATTTGTGAGCTGACCTTCCTAGCTATTCACCGCTCTTTCGAGACTCAATCTGCTCAAGAAACCGCTACAGCCCTTCAGCAGTGATGCCCTTAGATATGAAGTTAGGATGAAGCCATTCTTTACCATCGGCTGCCCAGAGGTGATACCCTTCGAGGATTTCCAGTCCCTGGTTGCTGATCAGGAGACGGAGGTCAGTGCCCCTTTACCTATCAGTTGGGAATCCGCTTATTGGTCGTAGACATCTGAACTCCTCGAAATGGCCTCTGAGAGCGCAACAGATGCGAAGAAGAACTTTGATCAATTATGCAAACTAGATGCCAGAACTGCCCGTGTTGTTCTGTGCGAAGAAAGATATAGAATGGTACCACAGCTCCGTGCTCTCCTTGTAGAAATTGCTAACATATGCCCAGAGCATGCGCGAGATGATGCGGTCTTGCATCGGAGTCGGAGTGGCAACAGCAGTGCTCTCTAAAGCACTCCAGGAGGGCAAAGCGACCCCCGAGCTTTTGGATGTTCAGATAGACCGGGAGAGATATCACCCCTCTTTCCCGGCGCCGAAGATAGTTGCTAAAAAGCGGTAGCATAGAGTTATCGGATTTCGTCACGATAGAATCACAAGTTCTCACTCGTTGATCCATTTTTCTGGCTCCTGTAATGTAGAGTCTAAGGGCTAAGGGAATAAGGACAGACGCCATGTATTATAACGATAAAGTATAATGCGAATGGAATAAACTTTGACATTGCCAATATAAGGGACAAACGTCCAGGATATTGCAGGATAAGCCAGCATAACCCCAAAACGAGAACTAACTGGTACACGATACATGGAAGCAATAAGCCAACGGAATGTTCACACAAAATTCCCAACAAGCACTATTGACACCCAAAATCCTAAACTAATTTCTGTCAACAACACCGTCATGATTGTCATCACCATCATTGACTAGTCCTCCTGACTCAATCAGCATATCATAGATCGTTGGGTCTTTCAAACGCCGGGCAACAACCAACGGCCCCTCCACCAAGTGCCCCGAAGTCCCGTCGGAAACCTTTGCTCCAGCCTCCAACAACATGCGCGTAATCCCCACATTCCCATTTGCGACCGCGATACCGAGCGCGCTCCTCCCACTGCGATCAAGCCTCTTGATGTCGGCACCGCACTCGAGCAACAGTTTCACAACCTCGGCATCGCCCCTCGAGATGGCAAAGCTTAGCACCGTCCTGCCATGGTGCGCGTAGGTCTGGCGGTTAATATCCTCCCCGCCATCCAGCAGGACCCTAACGCTCTGCACCTTCCTGGACATGATGGCGGTGTAGATGGCGGTGCGTCCGTACACGTCCTCGATGGCGACATCGACGCCGCACTCGTTGAGCATCATCCGCATCATCTGCACGTCGCCCTCCATAGCGGCTAGATGCAGGGCACTGACGTCACACCTTTCCGGCAAGCGCGGGTCTACTCCTCCCCTCAGCAGCTGCCGGGTTAGACGGAGCTTCCCGCGCGTGACGGAGAAGTACAGGGCTGCGTAGCCGACTATGTCCGTTCCTGCGCCCTTGCGCAGGGCGTAGGAGACTAAATCCTGCACGTCCACGTTCTCCGTCTGGTCCGCCGGGTACTTGTACCCGTGTATGCGGTGGGGGGTCAGTGACAGGAGGCTTGCCAGGAGAGATGGCGAGGGGGCTAGGATTGCGTGGTAGATGGCGCTGAGGTGGTCGTTGCCGGGCTTGTACGCGCGATTGGTGAGCTCCTGGGAGAGGCGGGCGTGCATGTACTTTGAAGTGCGGGCTAGAACCGAGAGGGAGGAGGTAGGGAGGGCGTTGCCTATTAGGTAGAGAAGTTCGGTGGGGAGGGTTGTTAGAGCCATTGTGAATGCTTTTCCTTTCTCTCCTGCTTTCTCTCCTTCTTTCTCCCCCTCTGTGGAGAGATTGGGTGTTGCGGGTTAGCTTGAGGTGCAGATATATATAGTTGAATTGAGGGAGTAGTAGCGGCCCCTTCGAGTAAAGGATATTAGGTGAAACTCGGGGGAGAGGATCCATCCCTCGATGGACTAAATATCGCTCCTCCGAGACGTGTTGAACTCGGTGCTCGGAGAAAAATGCGATGTTCGATTATGTGGATTTTAGCCAGCCCGTGTTAAACCAAGTTTACTCCTATCATAGCTATGTCATCTGGGCAAGTGGGGATGCCTTAGAGGTCCGGTGCATGTGCTGCTCGGTGGTTGATCTTAAGGGATGGGGGGGAGGGGGGGAGGGGGGGATTTGTGATACTGCAGCAGATTTCCTGGGATCCACTCATGCTACCGACACCGTATCATAACTTGTATGGGCTGGTTGCATAGGCCCAAATTTACCGTTCCGGTATTAACTTAGCAAATTGAGTAGCGTCTTGACAAGGCTTGAGCACCTGGGACGAGCGTACAAGTACTGTACCATGATACCGGTACCGTGATAGTACAGTACAGTACGAGTACGAGTATTTGGAGAAAGGCAGTAGGTTAACAGGGGTCCGGGGGCTCCTTGACAGGAGCTGTTAACGCGATATTCCCATTCCTTTTCAGTTCACTCTCGAGCACTAGTCCTTCTTTCTACTCGCAGGGAGCTTTTTGTCTCAAAACGGAGATCAGAAAGCTGCACTGAGAATGGATATAATACTCAATTTATCGAGTTAATAAGGTACCAAGTGCACCGATTGGAATACCGTTTCTTTGCATCCATGATAGCACCGTTTAACACACCGGTATCGTGTACTATATCCCCAATCAAATTATAAAACAGTATCACTGCTGTCGCCGCATTACCAAAGTACGATTGTAATCTTTCGCGGGGTCAGCTAAACCCCTCTATTGATAGGCTGAAATAGCGTAAATCCGCCAGGATCAAATGGTTCCCCCTGCGGTACCGTAATAATCATACCGGTGCTCGAGTGCGGTACCGATGGCAGGTAACTTATGCTTGAGAAATCGATCGAGTTACCGGTGGAGGCAATTTCACGACTCGTCGCCCGTATCATGCATAGAATGGAGGTTTGTGCTTGCTTGCTTGCTTCCCGGAAGTAGTCTACTGTAATGATAAGGTGTGGAGTATCAAACCCGGCTTGTCTTGTGATAGCAGGTTTTCCGCCAAGACGGTGCCTTACTTTTGGGCTATGATGGTGCTCGGGGTCTGAAATCGGCAAGCAAAATTAGTAGCGATCACACCCTGAAAATATTGAGGTTGTTGGGGGAAATTCTCCGTGGAACTACTGGGTGTTTGCCCTTCTTTATTTCTATCAACTTGGGGGGTTTTTTTTTCTTCAATTGGGGGGGTATTAGATGACGGACATGGCTTTAGCAGGTATAATACACCACCACTAGTACTGCTAGCGCTCCCAGTTAACAGGCAACTTCCCAGGGTCTATCGCAGCCGTCTAGCACCCGTCCGATCACCATCCGCCATGGCAACCCTTGCAGCCAGCGCCAACCCCCGCTGATGAGGGATGGCCAGACACCCAAAACCAACATTGTCCGCTCAGGGTATCATATCATACCAGTTTAGGTAAGAGTCACTCCCTCCCATCCAATGCGGACCCAACCACAACACGAAACTAATGGAAACGAAGGGCATCATTTTCCCCCTCACTTATCCCATCACTTCATGGTGTATTTTTCGGCTTCAACCTGGCCACCGGAAGGGCCGTTTTCAACACCGTCCAACCTTAAGGAACGCCCGGTCCCAGCGAAAAAGAAAGAAAAAAAACAGGATCACAAGAGATGTGTGATATCGAAGTGGGTTCATTGGCTCCGGAGGGACTTGGGGGACGAAACAAGCACATGCTGTGGGTTTACTTTATCCGCTTCCCATTGCGCCATTGGCAGGGAGGAAATGCGGTGCCCCTGTTGGAAGGATCGGACCGGACTGGGCTGTACTGAGCAGCTATGAAGGTGGCACAGCACCTACTCGAGCAGAGTTCTTATGCGCCGTGTCGATGGGAACTATTGCCTCGGTCTGCAAGTAATCCGCCTGCCCCACTGGAAAATACTGTGGGAGTATGATGGAATGATAGTTTACAGGGCGTCAAGCAAGCACCAGCATTACAAGATCTATCTGGGAAGGGTATGGAAGTCATTTGATATTATGATGCAGTGCAACGGCACTCAGTACTGCACAAGGGTGGCGGGATGGATCCGTTGAGGACCATTTTGCGATTGCTTGCTGCACTTGAATGCCCCGCTTGCATCCTTGTGCTAGGAGGGGGGTATACCGTAGATGCGGTGGTATTGTAAACAGCACTCATGTAAGCCCATGGCCGAACCTGTCTCTAACACGGTAACCGGAGGAAAGGAGCGAGAGACGGCGGAAAGTAACTCACGAAGACGCATCATAGGCACCCGAACCCCAGAGTGGCTACAATTCCCATCTATAATAATAATCGGGTGCACCGCGGGCACCGATGATTTAAACCACCGTTAAACCAACTTAACAAGAATATCATACCACCACCACCTGGTGACCTACCTTCTTTACCGCTCTTATCAGGATGTCACAACGCCCTCCTAAATCCTTGTAGGTTAAATTAGATTACTAAACTCCCCACATCCAACCCCCGAGAATGCCGCTCCGCAACAACTACACAAAGCGGCGGGGCCGCCCAACTAACTTACCCTCTACAGCAACAACCCATAAGGTACCAACTCCCCAAGCTCACCGCTCACCTCAGCTGCGAATACGCAATTACCCGCTCTGCCCGTCCTCGGGTGCCACAGTCTGCAGTGTTACTTCAACACCACCCACGGCAGTTCACACAAGCACAGCATACAAGATAATAACATGCACATCATCGTCAGACATGCACTCTCACTCACTACCCGTATACCCCCGGGAAGAAGGGAAAAAAAGCCGAGTTATGTATCACGCCAGCTACAAATGAGAAGAAAAAAGGGAAGAAAGAAAGAAGGTGGCAATATCATCGGATAAGGGATCCGAAGCTCGTCCCGTCCCTTTCGTTCATATCTGGGGGTTGCGGTATCATACAATTTACCGGCCAGCGAATGTAAACTACTGTATTGCGCCGTATCGCGCTGTACTGTACCGTACTCGACTACATACCCGGAAAGGAGGATATCCGCGTTTCCCATGGAGGGTAGTATCCTCAACCAGACCAACTACCTGAGCATTCCAAAACTTAACATGATGTTTCTACTCCGAGATATTAGGAACCTTTTCCCATTAGCGCTGCTCGGACCGTCAGTCGTTGTTTTAATATGAAGCCGCAATAATTGTTCCCGGGGGCCTAACTTGGTCAGGCCTATAGTAACTCAATTCCTCGTGCAAACTCCAAATCAACTTCTGGGGAATGAACCAAGTGTTACCAAAGGATCCCCCTTCCCCTTCCGACAAGGAGGGAGGATAGTTAGCGTCATGGGTCCCCAGCACACCATATCCATGGTGGCTAGCGGGGGTTGGGGGGGGGGNGTCCCAGGGGGCCCAGACTAGACGGACTACGGGGGACCGCCGACTCGTCAATTTGATAACATGACTAAGCATCCGGAGGTAGTGCTGTAGATTGAATGTCGAGATATCCTCGGGGAGCCTTGTCTACATCACTCAAACTCGGACTTCATGATGAGGGCCCAAGCCAACGGGATCTGTTGCACCAGTATGATAATATTGTCTAATGCCTCCGACCCCGAAACTGCTTCATTCTAAGGAGTTTAGTTTTAGCATATCGAGTGGGTCCATCCAATAAGTTACGCAAAAACTCCGAGAAATACCCGGCGATTTGGAGAAGTCCAAAAACCGCATGTGAAATGTCCTTTGGCACGAGTACTCACGGATCAAATATGATGTTCTTGTGCCTACCGGTATTGGTACTGTTGTAAGAGTGTAAAATCCAGCGGCGGACGGTAACTTATCCCCGGGCCCCAGAAGCATGCAAGGAGTCCCAATAAGTTGCCTTCTACGTTAGGCGATCAACTAGTTAATCCAAATTGGAATCATATATACAGTACCGCTGTGGCCCTCCTCGTCCCCGGGGTTTCACAGGCGCTCCGGCGGAGAGATCCGGATTCACCACGTTCCTCTACCGTACCTCGAGCCCGTAGGAACAAGATGAGATCTAGGGAACGTATGATATCATACTCAAGGGGGAAATAGGATAGAAGTGTTCAACGAGTTTGTGAACAGGGGAGAAGAAGAAATAAGAATTGTGTAATTTCAAACCTATGAATAAAAGTCTGCTAGCTAGTGCCCGCCCCACCTTTTTCCCTCCACCTCCCCAAGAGGGGAAGCCACCCTCCCCTTACAGCACAAATTTACCTCTCGAATCTCAAGGATTCCTAACGCTCTCCCACTGCACAATCGTCCAGCAAACGGTCCACTTTCGCAGTGTAACAATCCGCGATTAAGTTCGACGACCGCAGGACAGTACCGTACGAGTATCTATGGTTCCGGAAGACTAGACGTAGATCCACTTTTCACACAAAAACTGTAACAATTTTGGAGGTAACGGCAACTGTAATGCTTGTAATTTGTCTTGGCATTATAGGTTAAGAATGACAAATCATGATTTTAAGATGTTAAAAATATTGTGCTTTTCCCAAAGGTTGCGAAAATCGTTCAGAGCTGTACCGGGGGGTTTTTTTTTGAGAGTACAATGTGGTACAAATGAAACACAAAGTCCTACTTGGCAGGGTCTGTGCTTTTATGGGGTCTTCGGTGCACCCCATCAAGAGGCAAAGTCCTGAATGTAGAAGTAAATAAAAACAACCAATACGGTCAGAAAAGTTATGGACAACTTCTGCGAATCGCAATGCCCACAGTATTCAGAACCAACTACACCATTCCAAACACAGGAAGAATGAGAATTACAGATGCTTTAGTTTGATCCAACCAGGGCAGCACTTGAGCAGGCTCCAGAGCCTGCTACCATAAACCAAATAGAGGTCAGATACCATTCATTCGAGAACTAAAAGTAAAGTTAAAAATATAAGCTTACTGTATAAACTCAGATGATATTAGTTCCTGAAACACAAGTACCTCGAGCAGGAGAAGCGAGCAAACCTATAGGAAAGCAATGCCGATTCAGCTTGGATATTTGTGCGGGAAAGGAGATACTGGGTAGATCAATCGGGCATCTTGAAAGAGGCAACCTTCCCAGCTGGACAGAGTTTGAGCAGCTACTAAGTACGAAAACTCAAAGTGATGCACCACAAATAGGAGATATACTTCAATATCGGTTGAAGGTATATGCGGTAACAATAATAGCAACAATACCAAAGGAAATTATTGGACCAATTACTATTCGTGGCAGCAATAACTGGGAAACAATTGTACAAGAGGTGGAGCATATGATTTCTTCTTCCAAAGTCTTTCGTGATATCTCCTTAAAAGTCCAAGCAGAATATATTGGCCTTTTGGAAGCAGGTACATCTTTGTATCAGAAATCGATAATGCCAGCTGCACAGGGCACACTAGCCCAGCTTGCAACAATAAAACGAAAGGTATTTTACTCACAATTGGTACTGAATTGAACTTACTTTTCTGTCACGGCATTGCCCTAACAGAAATGTAGGTTGAGTGAAATACCTGAAAAATAATATCCTATATCAAGAAACACTGGTTAATTGTTAATATAGAATCAGTGTTCCCAACTGCCCAGCCCGTCCGTCCCTAGGGTGGGGCGGGACGGGCCGCAGACCGTAGTCCGTCATTTTCGGGGCGCTAGGACGGACTACGTCCCAGGGGGCCCAGACTAGACGGACTACGGGGGACCGCCGACTCGTCAATTTGATAACATGACTAAGCATCCGGAGGTAGTGCTGTAGATTGAATGTCGAGATATCCTCGGGGAGCCTTGTCTACATCACTCAAACTCGGACTTCATGATGAGGGCCCAAGCCAACGGGATCTGTTGCACCAGTATGATAATATTGTCTAATGCCTCCGACCCCGAAACTGCTTCATTCTAAGGAGTTTAGTTTTAGCATATCGAGTGGGTCCATCCAATAAGTTACGCAAAAACTCCGAGAAATACCCGGCGATTTGGAGAAGTCCAAAAACCGCATGTGAAATGTCCTTTGGCACGAGTACTCACGGATCAAATATGATGTTCTTGTGCCTACCGGTATTGGTACTGTTGTAAGAGTGTAAAATCCAGCGGCGGACGGTAACTTATCCCCGGGCCCCAGAAGCATGCAAGGAGTCCCAATAAGTTGCCTTCTACGTTAGGCGATCAACTAGTTAATCCAAATTGGAATCATATATACAGTACCGCTGTGGCCCTCCTCGTCCCCGGGGTTTCACAGGCGCTCCGGCGGAGAGATCCGGATTCACCACGTTCCTCTACCGTACCTCGAGCCCGTAGGAACAAGATGAGATCTAGGGAACGTATGATATCATACTCAAGGGGGAAATAGGATAGAAGTGTTCAACGAGTTTGTGAACAGGGGAGAAGAAGAAATAAGAATTGTGTAATTTCAAACCTATGAATAAAAGTCTGCTAGCTAGTGCCCGCCCCACCTTTTTCCCTCCACCTCCCCAAGAGGGGAAGCCACCCTCCCCTTACAGCACAAATTTACCTCTCGAATCTCAAGGATTCCTAACGCTCTCCCACTGCACAATCGTCCAGCAAACGGTCCACTTTCGCAGTGTAACAATCCGCGATTAAGTTCGACGACCGCAGGACAGTACCGTACGAGTATCTATGGTTCCGGAAGACTAGACGTAGATCCACTTTTCACACAAAAACTGTAACAATTTTGGAGGTAACGGCAACTGTAATGCTTGTAATTTGTCTTGGCATTATAGGTTAAGAATGACAAATCATGATTTTAAGATGTTAAAAATATTGTGCTTTTCCCAAAGGTTGCGAAAATCGTTCAGAGCTGTACCGGGGGGTTTTTTTTTGAGAGTACAATGTGGTACAAATGAAACACAAAGTCCTACTTGGCAGGGTCTGTGCTTTTATGGGGTCTTCGGTGCACCCCATCAAGAGGCAAAGTCCTGAATGTAGAAGTAAATAAAAACAACCAATACGGTCAGAAAAGTTATGGACAACTTCTGCGAATCGCAATGCCCACAGTATTCAGAACCAACTACACCATTCCAAACACAGGAAGAATGAGAATTACAGATGCTTTAGTTTGATCCAACCAGGGCAGCACTTGAGCAGGCTCCAGAGCCTGCTACCATAAACCAAATAGAGGTCAGATACCATTCATTCGAGAACTAAAAGTAAAGTTAAAAATATAAGCTTACTGTATAAACTCAGATGATATTAGTTCCTGAAACACAAGTACCTCGAGCAGGAGAAGCGAGCAAACCTATAGGAAAGCAATGCCGATTCAGCTTGGATATTTGTGCGGGAAAGGAGATACTGGGTAGATCAATCGGGCATCTTGAAAGAGGCAACCTTCCCAGCTGGACAGAGTTTGAGCAGCTACTAAGTACGAAAACTCAAAGTGATGCACCACAAATAGGAGATATACTTCAATATCGGTTGAAGGTATATGCGGTAACAATAATAGCAACAATACCAAAGGAAATTATTGGACCAATTACTATTCGTGGCAGCAATAACTGGGAAACAATTGTACAAGAGGTGGAGCATATGATTTCTTCTTCCAAAGTCTTTCGTGATATCTCCTTAAAAGTCCAAGCAGAATATATTGGCCTTTTGGAAGCAGGTACATCTTTGTATCAGAAATCGATAATGCCAGCTGCACAGGGCACACTAGCCCAGCTTGCAACAATAAAACGAAAGGTATTTTACTCACAATTGGTACTGAATTGAACTTACTTTTCTGTCACGGCATTGCCCTAACAGAAATGTAGGTTGAGTGAAATACCTGAAAAATAATATCCTATATCAAGAAACACTGGTTAATTGTTAATATAGAGTGCAACTTTAGAGCAATTAGAAAAGGCAAAAAATACTCCGAAAACAGAATTTTCAATCATTTTCAAACAGATTCGTGATCGTCACCGCTGTACAGAACCACTTACCTCTGGGGAACGATGCTCCCACGAGCAGGAAACATTTATTACGACGTCGAAATCGAAATTTCACCTACATTTATCCTATAATGATATAGCTGAATGGGCTCGTATGGTAATAAAGAAGGAAGCAGTAATTGGAAACCCACCTCATCATCTTCCGCGATTCCAAACACCCACCCCAGGACCTTCACGATCAGCCCGCAAGCGAAAATCTGCTAAATCAATTAGCACTCACTCCGATCAGCCATCAATTCAATTGATATCCTCTGACCAACCCAGCTATTCCCCAGAACCTGCCCAAAAGCGCTCCCATAATGCACTCCGAACACTCACCGTTCTTTCGGTCTCATCTCCACCAGCCCTGTCGTTCCCCTCTCCCACTCGCCTTCCAGTTAGCTCTGCCTTTCAAAGTCAATTAAGACTTACCTTTTCCATTCCCAACCCTACCACTTATCAAAATTCCCCACCCCTGCCATCCAACCACCTGGTTCCGGGACCCCCTCAGGCTGTACCGCATAGTGAGAGCTCCAATCTCAATGACAGCGCATCCTTTGAGCTCCACCATGCGGTTCGGCTACAGGCACAGGCACTGGCAGATTTAAATGCTCATGCCTCAGCATGTGTTGGGCATTCGCGCTCAGAGGTGGAGAAAAAAAAAGGTTTCTCAGAAGCCAGAATCTTCCTGTGCTCGGTCAGTACAGAGGAAGTATAAGAAGGAGAGAGAAGTTCACGGGGTAATTGATGGGGAGGTATTGGGCTCTTCACCACCTCCCCAAACCTACCTTTGAGAAAGGGTATTCGGGAATGATCTTGAATGTTATATTGCTTGGCTAAAAGACAAGTATCCCGAGAGGGCAGGCCAATTTGATCGTACCTTTATAATTTTGGAAAATAAAGGATTTTTGTATAAGTCAATTATTAAAGACAATAATCATCTATGAGTAAAAAATGTACTAATAGGAGGGGGAATTGAGGGGGCAGAGGGGCTTACCTGTTTACTGCAGGATGAGGTGAAAAGCTTTTGGCGAAGTATAAATGTTGAAAAGGTTATCAAGGATAACAAGCTACATTGTGTAGCAGGCGAAACTCAAGATGATGAGGAAGAAAAACAGCTACCAACAGAAGAAGAATTTCGGCTTCCTTCTCAAGGGAGGCAGGATATGCTAGGTTTCAAGAATAATTCTGTTCCTTCTAATTCATCAGATAGTCATGTTTCGAGTTCTGAATATTTTCTTTAATAAATAAAATTGTATTATTTATATATAAATTATTTTTAAAACTTAATACTTTATGATTATACTGTATGAGTAGAAATTATTATAAACAAATAAACAATAAAGTAAAATACATGTCTTTTAAGTATATCTGCATCTTGTAAAGAACTGTTGAGCATGCTTTGGCTAAACAGCCTGCATTGCAAATAGAAAAAAAGTATCCATCTTATCCCAAATAATTGCTTCTGCAAACTCCATATGATGTCTTGCAATCCACTGTTTGACAATTCCAAAAGCTATTTCTATTGGATTATAGTCTGGAGAGTAAGGTGGAAGCATAACTAGTTTATATCCTACTTCTTTAATTATATCTTGTATATATTGATGTCGATGAATCTGGCAATTATCCATAACAATAACAGAATTGTGTCCAGGAAATGGATTGCAGTGGGGCAATAGTGTATCTCGTATAAAAAAAAACATTTTTGTTGTAAAGCTTCCCTGAATTATATCCTGACATAAGAAGCCTTCCTTATTCAACGCTGGAAGAATAGAGTACTTTTCACCCTTTGAAAAAGGAAGAGGGTTCACGGTTCCTACTCCTTTGGGGCCCCAAACACGTTGACAGTCTTCAACTTGCTCGTTCACTACACTCTTATTGACAAAGACTAGTTGAAATGACTCAAACTCCGATATCGTACATGCATATTCATCGTGGAGAACCAAATTTCTCTCTAATGCTGCCTTTATTGCCTAAGTAGTTTGCATTAGTTTTGTTCTTATTTTGTCCTCTCCTCCTAAACCCCTGCTTCATCTTCCTTCCATTCAATTTTTTTTTTAACCTTTCAGTTTCCCTTTGGGTTCTGATATCACTATATACTCAAAATAGTTATTTATTACATACCAAAGTTTTTGTCCACTTTTCTCTGTTCAGTGCCTTCCAAATACCATTTACTGAAAACCATACATTCAGAGACTCCCATAAATCTTCCTGAATCTCATCGAGATACATGTATAGTTGATCGCGTAGCAATTCCATAATCCACTTAAAAAGAAATCAGAACTATTAGCCTTACTTATTATTCACGGATATATTTATTTTTATTTGCAACTTCATGAAAGGAATTCTTTTACCTTCATTATCTCTCCATCAATTTCTCTTGACCTTCCTCCTTTCTTATGTGGCCTTACTACATCCCCATATCTCTTCTTATTTTGTCCTGCACTATATACTGTACTGACATGAATTTGTGCATCATACGCAACTCAGTGTATTGACTCCCCATTCATCACTCTCCGAATACAGAGTCATAATACCTCTACAGGTGTCTGGGCTGGCATCTACTTTTCCATATTAGTGATACACATTAACTGGTATTGTTTAACACTCACCTTCCTGTACGAGTACTCCTGGAACCTACTGGACTTCGTTAATTTTCTTCTCACAAACTCCTATACCGCCTTCCATTCCGGGTTTCTTGGCCATCTTGTCTCATTTACGCCACCAAGCTCTTTGAAGAAAAAAAAATGTACGGCTCTGAAGGATTTTTGCAACCTTTGGGAAAAGCACAATAGAGTTTTTGAGAAATAGATTAAGATATGTTAAAAGTGATTAAAATGAAATATGTAATTTTACTTAATTCTAGATGCAGGAAGGCTACAGTAATATAGATTATAGAATATAAGCAAGCCTTTAAGAAACATGAAGTTGAGACTCGGGAATCCATCTATGCGAAGAATAATGAGTAAATATATATCTCTTGAAGTCCTCTGACCTATACACTATGTGATTTCTATATGCATCTATTATTTGTAGTATTTGCTAATAATACTTAAATATTAACTTGTTTGGAACATATTTAAGTACTTTAGGAACCACTTGAACTAATCCTGAGAATGTGTAGTCACTATGTGCTCTAGTGTACATCTTTGCTTCACCCTAGATATGCTTAATAAAATTGAGTTCACAATTGTAAACTGGATAAAATATAATCAAATGTCCTGCAGCTTCTATAGTTTTCTGTAATTCACCTTTCTGTGCTTGAAAGTCTGGTTGGGAAGACAAATAAGTATGAGCACAACAGGAAGCATTGCTTTCATATTTGTAGACAGGATTGAGCTTAGTAGTTCTAGAACTATGACCAGAAATTGAACATTGGACAAGAAACTTACATTTAGGTAGCCAAAGTCCTCTCTCTTACAAAACTATTTGTAGCCTCTTCAACTGGCTATCAGGTAACATTACCAACTATCACTGATTCTTATAAGGTCTGTCTGCTGAAACAAACCATCTAGCTTACATTGGTAGTATGTCTTTTCCCTCTGGGGTGGGATTTATATTTCCTATATACATTGTATCAGTAGTATATTTCTAATAGCACTTTGTATTATCAAAAGCAAACAAAGCTTGACACGTAGGAAATGCTCTCTCAAAGACTGAAATAGCTTTACTTGTAAGCTGCTCCATCATTAATTCACTAGTCCACTATATATCACCATTACACTTAAAGGTTTCATAGACTTTACCATTATCCAACTGTCCAATTCGTGTCAGGTAGTCTCAAGTATGGAGTCCTTGTCCTCTACCCTTCTTTCTCAATAGACTCTTATTCTCATATATTTAAATTAGCTATCATCTATTATTTGAATTGAATGTTGACTCATTGTATGTAATAGATACAAGTAGCTTCTCTCCTTCATGTAAGTCTTTTATAATAGGCTGTAGATTGTCATTCAACTCCATTATTCTTGACTGGAGTGCAGCTATCCGAGGAAGAAAAACATTTTGATAGTATTCTTGCATATCAAAATGCTTATAACCATCCTTGTAGACTGCCTTGCAAACCTCTTTCCAGTTTCAGCCTAACTTGACAAGTTAGGCCTGAGCAGGGTGACTGGTCCAGGCCTTTTTAATCTGTCTCTGAATACTGCTAATTGTGTATAGCTAGGCTTCCTGTTATTCTTGAGTATTGGCTCCTAGGTATTTACCTTGGCATTAATTAGTTATTGCTATTGCAAGTCCTATCAAATCCATAGCTGAAAAAGAAATCTATTAGCCAATTGTTAAAGCAATACAACAATTGGACAAGCAAAACAAATATATTAAAAATCAAAATAAATATATCTTTACCAGTCAGACTTATATATTCCTTTAGAGCCAATATTGTACTCTTATCAGTTATCCAACTAGCTGTTACAGCTACTGAATCAAGGTAAAATGGCATTAGGTTTTTGGTTGTATATATGGGAACAGGGCTTAGACAATTGCTGAGCAGTGGAAGTGGTTGCTTAGTTGAGGTTTTGCATAACGGAACCTAATAGAAACTGACAGAATATTGTGGCTATATGTGAGGAAGGCGTTAGGGATGTTGAGATTTGTCAGTAGAGGATTTTTCTTTATTATATAAAGATGTGTGCCCTTTTGTAATTTACTTTCCTTACACAACCTAGTAATTTCCTGCCTATATCTATACTTTGAAATTACATCTTTGTTTCTTCTTTGTATCATCAGAACCTATGAACCCTAACCCTGAATCTCAAGACCTGGTCTTTGACCCCCTTGAGCCTTGATACAAATGTGTATTGTTTGTACACTAGTACCTGTTCCTTATCCTACCTACCATAGTGTGCCTTGGACTATCTGTACTTGATCCCACTGTTATGGCCACCTAACCAGGGTATGATGACATTGGGTTTTTGGTTGCATATATGAGAACAGGGTTTGGACAATTGCCTAGTAGCGAAAGGGGTTACTTGGCTGATATTCCACATAATGGAACCTTATAGAAACTGATAGAATATTGTAGCTGTGCATGAGGAAGGGGTTAGGAGTATTAGGATTTGTCAGCAGAGGATATTCCTTTGTTATATAAAGATATGTGCTCCTTCATAATTTACTTTTTGTATGCAACCTGGCAATTTCCTGCCAAGACCTGTACTTTAGAATTACATTCTTGTTTCTCCTTCATATTACTAGAACCCATAAACTCTAACCCTGAATCCTAAGATCCTGCCCCTAACTCTCTTGAGCCTTGATACAAACATGTCTTATTTGTATACCAGTACCTATCCCTCATTCCACCTACTGTGGTATCCCTTAGACTATCTACCCTTAAGCCTATATGGACCCTGCCCATTATACTAGCCATCTTGGAGTGTTTTCCTTACTGTAGGACTAGCATTTTGCTATGGTATATATACTTAGCCTCCTGATTAAGAATTTGCTTTACAACTGATATCGACTATCTAGTAGACTTAACCACTTGTCGTACAAGCTCTATGCATAAGCGATACGGTGTAATTGGATCTGTAGACTAGTAGACAAGCTCTTTCTTATTCTATAGCATTTCTGCCTTTAATTGAATTTCAAGAAAGGTAAGGAGCTACATGTTCCAGTCAAGCTGGAGACCAAAATAATGCCCTGTAAGTATCTTTAACCAACATTTAACTACTTTGAATAAGCACCTATAGACTGTCTCTAAAATCCCTTATATAACAAACTTCAGATCACTATAAAGTCTTGGCCACACTTGTAACATGTTTGGACTGGGTCCTAGTCACGTAGCAGTACAATAGGAGCAGATGGCTTCTTAGTCAACAAGAAGCAAGCACTGCTTATTAAAAGAGGCTTCGAGGAGGTGTAATGGAGAAACAAAGAAGTAACTGTTCAACCAAGTATATTTAGAATACTATCAATCAAAGTCTGCTGTTTCCATCGTGGAAATCAGCAGTCTTCAAATACAGCATATCGCTTATCTCCTGTATGAGCGATATTCCAAAACATAGTGTGTATCCACTGATCGCACACGAAACAATACAAGTATCAAATGATACTGTGAAACCAAACATAAAACATAGTATGTATCAACTGATCGCACACGAAACAATACAAGTATCAAACAATACTATGAAACCAAAAATAAAACCTAACCTAGTACCCATACTGGTTACATTCCCAAAACAAAATAACAATTTCATCAAACAAAATAATATAATAAAATCCTAATAGTCAACAATTCCACTATTTTCCAGAAAGTCTCCATGAGACCCATTCCTATCGTTATCACTATGCTACAACATCTATTGCGCACCCTCCAGCCATCTTTCCAAACACTCCTGACCGGGCACCTCGCATAGAAATCAATCTAATTCCCAGTAGTGTGGTAAATCGATCCAGTCTCAGACCATCTAGTCCTCCCAATCCTCCATCCCAATATTGATTCGTCCGCATTTCTCGCAGTAGTCAACATAGAATATCTTCCTGTATACCCTTAGTAGAATAGTTCCACAGGATAGTAGGTGTCTCATGATCTGGTGTCGTGCTTTCATGTTGACTTCTTCGTAGATCAACATTGTTCAGTTTTCTTTGCGGAAGAGCAAGGTGTTTTGTAAGGGGTCTTCCAGTTGTAGGCAATACAGTGAATTTTGCCTACAGGTTTGCAGAAGGGTGGGTGGTATTTATTTCTCAGTATTGGTCTGGCTTAGGTATTCAGGGGAAGGGTGGGTGGTATTTATGTCTCAGTGTCAGTCTCACTTAGGTGTTCAGGGGAAGGTGGGTGGTACTTAATCTCGGTTTCTTCCATCTCTATACACATATCATATTTTTCCATACTTAGGTAGCAACTACTACCGAAGCGGAATATATCTCATAGTGTTTTTCCCCATATCTGTCCTGTTGATTCAGTTGTTATCTCAAGGCATTTATCATAAATATATATGAATAAGCGCTATGTAAGGTATCATCTAGGGATAATATCACGGTTCACCAACAGTTCCATTAGCTGATAGCGCAGTCTTCAAGGCACTTGCTCATGGTTTGATATTATAAAGCTGTTGGATGGTATATGTTTTCTTTCTTCATCATTCCCAGTACTTGGCTTCGGCTAACCATGCCAGGTATGCAGCTTCATCTTCGATTACCCGATTCTCATCTTCGCTGCTTTCGAAATCGCTTTTAAAATGAGCTAACGAGAAACCGTCTTATATACCTTCATTTATATCTGGGCAGGGGTATTGGATTTCTGGCAGAGTTGAGCTCTACACCACTATCACATGGTTTATTGTAGGGGGTAGCTCATCCTCCAGTTTGTTATCTGCCCAGTATTGGTTTACTAATTGCATCGCGTTTTCCAATCCTTCAAGCGGTTCCCAGCTGTTCTCTGTCTCCGGGTATTCTATCCACTTCACTAGGAACTAGTCGCAATCATACCGTCTTCTATAGTCTTGTATAGTGTCCACTTCCCACTCCCGTTTTTCGTTAACCATGATTGGAGGTGGCTTTGCATAGGTTTTTTCCAGAAACATGGTATCGTCATTAGGGAGGTATCGTTTCACAGAGGATATGTGGAATGTTGCTTCTTGGTTCTTGTATATTCTTCTATCCATTTCCACTATGTAATTTTCCATATAGTCATCATATCCAATTATCTTGAATGGTCCTCACCAGCATGGTTGCAATTTCTTGCTTTGTCCAGATTCAGTTGTGAACAGATTTCTGTAAACCAATAACTAGTCACCTATCTCTATTGGTGTATAGTGTCTGCATCGTTTTGCTGCCATTCTCATTCTCCTGAATCGTGCTAGCTTAATAGTATAGAAGGTAGTGTTCCAGATCACTTGGTGTCTATTTAACAATTCATTAGCTGCTGGTACTGTGGAGTTCTTGAAATTCACCAAGGGGAGTAGCCAGTAATTCTTTCCAAAAACTGCTTTGTATAGTGATATACCAAGAGTTTCAGACCATCATGTATTTAAGTATACTGCCATCTCAGATATGGCATCAAACCAATTGTTCTGTCTTACATTGACTGGGTTCTGAAGAGCCATTTTCAATTTCCGAATTTTCCTTTCAACTTGTCCATTTGTCTTATAGTGTCCTGGCGCCACTTTGATGTGTTCAATTCCTAGCGATCAACACTACTGTTTCCATACATGTGACTCAAATCGTGTGTCTGCATCACTTACTATTGTTGTTGAATAACCGTGGGGTGTAAATATCCTATTGTGTAACAGTTCCCAGGTTCTTACTGCTGTAACTTTATTGTTTGTTGGTATGAATCATGTAAATCCCAAAAACCTATCTATGGCTACTAAGATTGTATCGTATCCCCATGAATTGTCGAAGGGTCCTGTAAAATCAATAGCTATTGATTTGAAAATCTCAGATGGTAGGACAATTGTTTGGGCCTTTCCTTCTGGTAACTTTGTGGGTTCTTTGTTCGTCTGGCGGGTATGGCATTGGGCCGCATATGCTCTAAAGTCCTTTTGCATTTCAGGGCAGAACATATACTTAGTTGCATAACATAGATTCCATTCACCACTGTGATGGCCTTTGTTGTAGACTACAGCTATAACATATTCCCTTAGCGTAGTATTTCCAAATGCAGGGCCTTTCGGAATATACAGGCAATCTTCCCCGTATCGTGTTTTTGTATCTAGCATCCCATTTTTGACCATGTAAGAGGACAAATCTGCTTCAGAGTCTATGTTTTCGTTGACTTTTTCTCATATTGGTTTCTTCTGGTATGCTGCAACTATATATGCTCAGAATATCCCAATCATTTCATTGACTGTTTGTGTGATGTCCCATTCATCTTCTATCCCGCTTCCTCTAGTAGCTTCAGGTTGGTCATCCTCCTCATCATCTTCCAAAACATCATATAGCATGCGCCAATATTCGTCCATTGTTGGGGGTATTACTGAGACTATTGCCTTATTAGTAAAGTTCTCCATCTGCTCCTTTCGTTTAATTGGGGGTGGGCTGTCTGACCCAGGCATTAGGGATTCTGTAACTGGTACAGGTACTAGGTTGTTTTATGTTTGGTTTCACAGTATCGTTTGATACTTGTATTGTTTCGTGTGCTATCGGCTGATACACACATTCTTTTATGTTTAGTTTCACAGTATCGTTCGATATTTGTATTGTTTCATATGCTATCGGCTGATACACACATTCTTTTATGTTTGGTTTCACAGTATCGTTCGATATTTGTATTGTTTTGTGTGCTATCGGCTGATACACACATGGTTTTATGTTTGGTTTCACAGTATCATTCGATACTTGTATTGTTTCGTGTGCTATCGGCTGATAGACACATTGTTTTATGTTTAGTTCACGATATCATTTGATACATGAATTGTTTTGTCTGCTATCGGTTGATACACACATTGTTTTGCTATATCGCTCATACTGGAGATAAGCGATATGCTGTATTTAAAGACCACTGACTTCCGCGATGGGAACAGCAGACTTTGACAGACAGTATTCTTAAAATATGCTTGGTTGAACGGTTACTTCTTTGATCTCCTATTACACCCCGTTCGAAGCCTGCTTTAGCAAGCAGCGCTCGCTTCGTGTTGATCACAAAGCCATCTGCTCCTATCATACCGCAACGTGACTAGGGCCTGGCCCGAACACTTACATTTTTTTAATCTCAGCAAGTGGTTAAGAAACCTGCAGGGACCTGGTCTGATCAACCTACGAAAAGTCCAACAGTGATGGTAGCATCGGGGAGCGGCAGAACCAAGAAGGGTTCGGCTCCACCAACACAACACCATTGAGTCACTGGAGACTCAAAGTGGGAAGCAGGTCCTATGAGAAGGCCTTACCAAGAAAAGGCAACACAAGAAACCGAAAGGGCCAAAGAGCGAATTCTTGATCGAGGAAGCAGAACGACAACTAGCGCGAGACTTGGCCAAGCAGACCTTTAGCGAATCGACGGATGAATTAGCAAAGGCAGCAACCAGCCTTCCTGGGCTATTTCCCTCCAGCTCCAGTAAAGGAAAGGGACTGGCGCAACCACTGAAGAAAGACAGCATACCTGTCGGGACACCCAAGAAGAAAAAAGAAGAAGAATCAGATCACGCGGTAGAAAGACAGCTACCAGACGAATTCCCCAGCAACTCTCCCGAAAGCTCATCAGACGACAGCCCCAGTGACGAAGAGTCCGAACACAATATGTCCGAAGGTGAATCCACCGGACCGCCCAGCCCAGGGGCCATGCGAACTGGACCTGAAATCAAACTTCCCCTGCCACCCTCATTCTCGGGCGAACAGGACGACTTAAAACCTGAAGTATTTGACCGGTGGGTTATAACGACTTCTCAATACCTTGCCCTACATGGAGTGGACAAAACCAAGGAAGGAAGCGGAGCGTATTTCGGAAGCTTCTGTACCGGAAAGTCAGAGGAAGCATACCACCAAGCAATGAACCACTATGAGAGTGGGGAAAAAATCCGAGAAACAACCCTGATAAAGTACTTGAGAGAGAGATTCCAATACTCGCGAAACACGGAAGAACTATACAAAAGGTTCAAGGATATCTAGCAAGAACGAAATGGCAAAACAGAAAGAATAACCTTGGTCACGACGGATCTCTTAATGTATCATGGACGATTGCCTACCGGGACATTGTCTCAGTATACGCTGCAACAACGATTGTATGAAGCCATGCATCCTGGACTACGGCAGGAGGTAGAACCCATGGAGGAGGAGAATGATTCCTTTGACAAGATAGTCAAGCGGGCCGAACAGAAAAACGCCATCCTGTATGAAACAGGAGTCTACCAAACCCACATACCAGACCCAAAGAATAGCAAAAGATCATCATTGCGGGATAATACGAAAAAGGATAAACCATACCGCAAGGATTCAAAAGACAAGAAAGACAAGAAGCAGAAACGACGTGAGGAAGGCACATGTTTCGAATGCGGGAAAAAGGGGCACTGCGCAAAGGATTGCTATTCCAAACAAGGCAAAGGAAAGGCCGCTAAACGAGAGGCTAGCACAAACAACATGGAAGCAACCGAATATGACGAAGTGGAAATTAACTCGGTGGAAATGGAAAGCCTGCGAACACAACTAATGTTGGCAATCAGGCCCCATGACACTCCTGAAGGAACGATTCACATAGAAGGCCACCCAGTAAAGGTACTATTTGACATGGGAACAATCGACTGCGACGTAATAAGTGCCACCTTTATCTCTACCCATGGCATCCCTACGAAGCCTCTATCCCAACCAACAACAGTCAATATGGCAATGAAAGGATCCCGCTCTGCAAGTGGGAAGAAATGTGGACTGACCATAGAAATCGGGAAAAAGAAATGGACAAACCAGAAGATGTTGGTAGGGAACTTGGCGAAATACGACGCCCTGATTGGAATGCCATTCCTGAAAAGACATAATGCTCTTATCAGATGTGGGGATACAGTAGTGCAATTTCCCGATAACAAACCACGTATGCTGTACAAACCAACAAGTGGGGAATTCCAAGCCGCTGTGTCAGACACCAATACAACAACATTGTTCGAAGAATACAAGGATGTATTCCCGGACAAGGTCCCTGAAACGCTACCTTCTGTGTGAAAGATTAGCCACCACATTCGGCTAAAAGATCCAACTGACCTACAAAACCAATGAACATACTTGATCCCAGAAGCCTACAAGGAGAAACTTATGAACTGGATAAATGCGAAATTACGAACTGGAGTAATTGTACGACAAGAGGTTCCTGGAGCGGCACTTATGTTTGTACAATCCAAATCAGACGGAAGGATCCGCCCCCTGGTGGACCTGAAGGTAAGGAACGATAACACGGTTATTGATAGTCCATCAATTCCAAACCAACAGCAGATCCTTAACCGAATAGGACAAGCGAAATTCAGGAGTAAGATTGACCTGAGCGACGCATATTTCCAAACATGAGTGCACAAGGACAGTGCTAAGTGCAACTCATTCAAAACCCCATTCAGAGGGTTTGTAAGCAAGGTAATGCTACAAGGAGACATGAATGCACCAGCAACATTTATGCGGATAATGGAGGACCTACTAAGAAAATATTTACATCATTTAGAAAAGATATACATTGATGATATTCTCATATTTTCAGACACATCAGAGGAACACGAAAAACACATACCCCAAGTATTTGATTGACTCAGAAAAGCAAAATTCTATGCAAGCAAAAGGAAGTAAGTACTTTGTGCGGACAGGTTGGAAGTATTAAAACACATCGTGGACAACAAGGGAATTCATGCCTCCACCCAGAAAATGTCTTCGATTGCAGGATGGGAGACACCAAAAAACAACAAGGAATTGCAATGATTCCTTGGAATAGTGAATTATATGGCCCAGTTTCTCCCACACCATGCTACGTTGACGGCACCGCTAACCGACTTAACGGAAAACACCGAATTCGTATGGACAACGACCCACCAGACCACATTTGATATGGTCCGAAAGCGAATTATCGATCACCGAGTCATGCGACCAATAGACATACGAAGCAAGGAACCAATTTGGTTGGTTACGGATACCTCAGATTTAGGAGTTGGAGCATAGGTAGGACAGGGACCAACTTATGAGACAGCAGGACCAGCCATGTTACACAGCAGAAAGTTTACCAATGCTCAAATGAACTATGGGACCACCGATGAAGAGGCCTTAGCGATAGTGGAAGCGCTTAATCAGTTGCACAATGTAATAATGGGAAATTACTTTACAATAGTTACAGACCACCAACCCTTAACACCCTTACGAATGGCAAAGAACCCAAGCCGAAAGCAAGTGAGATGGCTGAGTGCCTTGGGAAAACACGACGCGAAACTAGTCTATGGACTGGGAAGCACGAACTATTTCGCTGATGCCCTTTCCTGGGTATACGAGGGAGAATCAGACTTGAATCCACTCGATGTCCATGATTATAGGAAGGAATCGGATGACATCTCGGATAACATGGTCTACGAGCAAGAATCAAACACAATGGAGCCCACGCATGAGTTCTCCCCTACTTCCCCTCCTTTCTGCTATACTGAGTACCCCAATGAGGCCCCAGTACCTCCCGAAAGCCCCTGCTCAATCACTGCAGGAAACGATTGGGGTGACCAGTGTACCCTGCGAAGTATGCCACCAGAAGAACTCCAACATAGCACCTTACACTACTCACACTTTTACGTGGACAATTGCCCATATCATCAAACTGAGATCAAATTCATGAACAACCATCCTAGACGACTAGGAAGATCCACCCCTTACCCGCTTGGTAAAGGACCAGGCCCCCCAAGTACAGAAATCGACCTGAGCCCTCCGGAGTCCCCCGAAATTAATGACTGGGAATGGCAACAACCGATCGGAGGAAGACCAATTAGTACGAGAGAAGGGCCGTCCACCCTTGCCCAGCCGACCTCTAGATCTGATGCAATTCCGGCACTGCTAAACCGGGAAGCCCTGGCATTCCAAATGCCAGAGCCAGAACCAATAGAAAACCTTACAGCCGAGACAATAGCGGCTTTCCGAATGCCAGGTCCAGATAGCCCACCACCGATTAGATGAGCGGAACGGCTAGAAAGCCTTACCAAGGAGACAATAGTCTCAGTAATGCCCCCGACGATGACAGAATACCGGCCCGGGCTATACGATGTCTTTGAAAACAACGAGGAGGAAGACCTGCCTGAGAGAACCAGAGGAAGCGAGATAGAAGACAAACGTGACACCTTACAAACAGTCAATGAAATGATCGGAACGTTCCAAGCACACATAGTAGCAGCATACCGGAAAGAACCAATTTGGAAAATGGTAAATGAGAATATGGACTCTACAGGAGACTCGTCCTCTTACAAGGTTGCAAACGGAATGCTATACGCAAAGACTAGATGCAGGGAAGACTGCCTGTATGTCCCGAAAGGCCCCGCATACGGAAATACAACGTTGAGAGAATATGTCATTAGCGAAATTCACAACAAAGGCCACCACAGTGTTGAACAAAACTTACGGTACGCAACGGAATACCTATTTTGGCCTGAAATGTGGAAAGACTTTAGAGCGTATGTAACCCAGTGCCACACATGCCAGGTAAATAAGGAGCCTACAAAATTGCCTGAAGGAAAGGCTCAAACAATTACCCTGCCGTCAGAAATCTTCAAATCGATAGCCATTGACTTTGTGTGACCC